>KL270194.1:9967-31337 GCA_000699545.1 Podiceps cristatus | reverse complement strand
CTGTTGAGAAAGCTTCAAAAAAGATTTTATAGGCATGGGATGAACAAAGATTGCTTTTGATCTGAATGAATGTGATTTTAGGTCCTCAAGTTCACTGAGGGAGGCTCAGTGTTAATACTTGTTTAAACTAAATGTGAGCTAACATGGTGCTTTTATCAGAATTCCTACCTAGAATTCCTACCTGAGGAGTTGAGCATTGCTGGACTTCAATAAGTTCCTGTCACGCAGGGTGAAATCAAATTAAAAGCAAATAAACACCATTGTTACACATGATTATTAAAATGACTGTGTATAAAATAAGGGGAAAGCAAGCTATTTAAAATGTACAGTTGATTCAGCTGTTTTTCCTGTGCTGGCAATTTCCTGTACCTATAAGAATCCTTAATACAGCAATAGGCAGGGACCATTCTTTTTTTTTGTCAGGGGGAAACCCCCCAAAACTAGGGCAAGACCACAGGCCGGCTAAGGTAATTTCTGATCATCTGCCCATTCAGAGCACAGAGTTCCATTAAGAAGTTTGAAGTGGAACATGGAGTAAAGTGGAATGTATAGTTTGTGAATATCAGGTGTTAAAGGCCTTTTTAATCTAATTTTAGCTCTATGTGAAAAAGGCTGATCATCTTAATTTGCCTTTTTCCTTATAGTTCAGAAAGCAATTTTGTTAAAGATGAGAAAATGTAGCCTAAATGGTAGATATTACAGGATGCCTATTAAAATGGATCATCGTTAATTAAATAAAGCTAAACTAATCATTAAAAAATGGGTTTTTTTAAATATTAGAAAATTTACCTACTGAAGTATTTTAATTTGAGGGAAGTGGGTAAATAATGTTGCTAATCTAGTTGTTCCCTCTTTTGTATTTTCTAGGGTAAATACATAGTCTGCATAGACCCTCTAGATGGATCATCAAATATTGACTGCCTCGTTTCCATTGGGACCATCTTTGCCATCTATAGAAAGGTAAAATGTTTTCACGTGGGACAGGAAAAACTATTATTGTGCACCTTTTGATGAAATACAATTGCATGTGAACACTTAATAAAATCTAACTAAACTTGTTTGCGAAAGAGACTTTTGGGACCAGCTTTAAGTTAAATCTGCCAATTCACATACACTTGTATAAAACATTTATGAGGGGATTTGCATGACTCTCTCAGAAGATGAGGTACCTATATGTACATATGGAAGCCTGACTGGTATTTAATTAGCCAGCTAAAGGAATTACCCCTTACAAACAAATCAGGTCTTAGGTTTCATGAATATTTGTGTTGAGACAAAATACCATGTGGTTGCCATCTACTTGGGGAATGTGCTTTCAGGTTTTCTTGTTCGCTGTACTAATAGTCCTGTTAGCCTGAGGACAGGCTTCAAACACAAACCAGAGCTGAAACATGGCATGTGCATTTGATGTGTCTAATTCAGTCTGAAAGGCAGAAACCTTGTCTGAAGGAGCTTGAAATACTGGACTTGCATGTCACAAGATGGGGGAAAAAGTAAGTCAGATAAAACACACCCAACTGTCCATTTTAATCATCTTCTGTATATTGTCATACATCTCAAAGTAACTATTTTCAAGTTCATTTTTGCATGAAGCAGAAGAAAACAATAGAATCCCAAGTACTTTTGGTCAGCTGTGAACTCCATGAGTCATATTTCGTTTCTTCCTTTTCAACTGTGCCTTGGTGTTTTCCTCCGAGCTGTGTTCATCATCACCTGCAAGGAGGTACACAGCTCTATATTATCTCCTTAATCCTTTCCTGCTTCCTGAATTCCAATTAGGCTTATACAGGAGCATTTCTAGATCAATGTGTTTGTCTCCTCCAGATAATTTGTATTAGTGCATCCAGTAGGAATCTCAGTTGTGGATCATGGAAGCATTTGTGCCATCTCATGTGTGGATATTGAGCAGAAGACCGAGCCTATCCCAGAGAGTCCAGTTTTGTAGCAACTGTAGAAATGAAGTAAAGTTGACTATGCTCCTTCATATTCTAGATGACCCCTGATGAACCTTCTGGGAAAGATGCTTTACAGCCCGGGCGTAATCTTGTGGCAGCTGGTTATGCTCTCTATGGGAGTGCCACGATGCTGGTACTGGCTACTTCTGCTGGAGGCGTCAACTGTTTCATGCTGGATCCGGTGAGAATGTCCTGTTTCTTTTTTTCTTTGGTAGGGATAACAAGGTACTGTCTGTAAGAGCTGTTTCTCCCCACCAAAAATCAAAGGAGCAACTTTCAAACTAACATGGAGAAACAAAGCACAGTTAATAACCCACCAGCAATAAAGTCAAGAGATTTTTGCGTTCTGCCTGCCTGCTGCAGCGGTGCTCTGTGTGACTCAGTAACAGGAAGACAGCTGAGTCGGTGAAGCAAATACACATCATGTGCCAAATCATGTGATATTTAAAATGAGCAATGCAGAATGCCTCTTAAGTCTTGTTTGTCTTTTCCTTAATGCTAGGAATTTAGTAAACCAGAGAAGCAGAAATATTTAACCACCTTCTGTGTTTTCAGATTCCACCATGATGTGTAAAAGAGTAAGTGATGTATGCGGGTGTGTTTGATGTTCTAGCACGCATTGACTGTATAAGCTTTAAAATAAAAGTCATATTGATAAGAACAAAAAGTAGTTTGCTTCAGTGACCCATTTTTTTTTGCAGTTGGTCAAGCTGTGTCACCTGCCAGTACTAATTTTTTAGAATCTGCAGTGGTCAAGCAGCAGGAAACACAACTTGTTGCTCCCTGTTAACTAACACCTTAAGTAGCTGCATGTATTTTTGTCTATATTCAGATAGCAGTTTCAACTTTGAGCATGCATGCATGTTATTTTGTTTATTTTTAGCACTAACTTGGAAATGCACTTTAGTGAAAACTAAGCAGACCAGGCCTTGATTACAAAGATTGGCTCTTGTCAACTCCAGGCTTCCAGTTAGCCGAGGCTAAGATGAACTGGAATTTGTTAACATCTACAGCTATTTGAAGATATTTATGCATTGCTTTAACCAGCAGTCTCAGTTTCCAGACTCCTCAGAGCTGTACTTTTATTGTGCAGAAGTGTGGAGAGCTAAATAAATTTACAGGCGACAGCATTTTTTGGCATAGAAAACTGATAGAGACATGGGAATGGTAGTATGAAGAAGCTTGCATGACCCCAGGATTCATGCTCTGTTTTATGCAATAAAGACTGCATGCAAATACCACTTTTTCATAGGTACTGAATTATTAAAGAAAGTGGCAGCTGTAGTAAATCTTTCCTAAATTTCATGTATGATTGGTTTTTACCTTGGTTTGTAAATAAAAGAGCAATTAACATTAACAAATTGTTTCTCTCTTGTTAGGCAATTGGAGAATTCATTTTGGTCGATAGGGACGTGAAAATCAAAAAGAAGGGAAATATCTACAGTCTTAATGAAGGATATGCTAAATATTTTGATCCTGCAGTCACAGAGTATCTCAAAAAGAAGAAATTCCCTGAGGTAAAAGATCTTGTTTCAGAGGAATTTTTTGATGACAAGCAACACACATAATTTCCAGCTTTATGATCAATCACAGTCTCATGCACTGTTCAGAGCTTGTTGTCCTTTCTTGTCTATTTAAAGTGTATCTTCATATAGAACTGATAATTAGAGTAGCAGTTGATGTGACCAGGTATTTCATCATCCTTCAGCAGCTCTTTTTTTTTTTTTTTTTTTTTTTTTTTTTTTAATTGGTTTTGTTTTGTTTTGTTTTGTTCTCTCAAACCTCCTTTCTAACTGGAGGCCTGAGTAATGGTGCTTGAGGCAAAACTGGGAATTTGGTGGCCAAGTAGAGAGGAAGTCTGGTCTGGTGATGACAAAATTTGATCGACATGTGTGTTAGATTGCTGCTTCCTCATTGCAGTGCCCGAGAAGGTGGGCAGCTGAGTGGGGATGGCAGTGGGTCGTTGCTCAGTGGGTCCTGAGCAACTCCAAGCTGGGTCCTGAGGGACCCTCTCACTTGAAAAGCTAGTGTAGTTTGAGGGTCAGGCAGCTTCCTGGTGTCAGGAGGCCTGAAACTCTAAGGAGTGCCTGTAAAAGTCTGTTCTCTCTGCTTGTCATCACTGGAGTTATTACATCGACAAAAAAAGTGTAAACATTTACTATTGTTAAGTGTTCACATCCCTTCTTGACTTCCTGATCTCTCTTTGAACGAAGACTGGTGTTTTCATCTGGCACCTTGCCAGGCTTAAGGTGTTGTTTATTTAGATACCAAAATGTACTCTCTGGAGTACAATAAGGAAATAATATGAGCAGTCAAGTGTTAAGTTTTTTGTACCAAAAAAAATTTGTAGAAGCTGGCAAAAATGAGTAGAAGTAGGAAAGATCATTTGTTTTTCTCCTTTTTTTTTTTTTTTTCCTGCTACAAAAGAAGAAAACACAATATCAGTTCCTAGCACTAGATCTTTTTGATACTAGAAATGCAGTATTTTCCAAGGGTTAAAGCACTGATGGAGAGCTGGGATGTGTTTTTAGTTGTTGGCACTGAAATCTTCTGTTACTTTTTCCTTGGATTTTCTCAATTAGAAAATAAGAAGGAAACTGAAATTTTCTCCAAAACTACGTTGAATATTATCAATACATCACAACATTGAGGAGTCAGATGTTGAGACCACTAAGAGAGGGGGAAATAAAAAATAAATAAATAAATAAATAAAAAGATTACCCTGATGTGCTTGAAAGTTACATTTATTTATATGTCTTTCTGCAGGATGGCAGTTCACCATATGGTGGGAGGTACATAGGATCTATGGTGGCCGATGTGCATCGCACACTGGTGTATGGAGGAATCTTTCTGTATCCTGCTAACACCAAAAGTCCTAAAGGAAAGGTAAACCTGAATAAGCCCAGTTATAGAAAATGTTACATTATCTAGATATTCCACTGCCATAGATCAGTATTTTGACTGCAGAACATGTATTTTATAACTTGGTAGCTTGCATCTCTGGTGTGTGGGCATGGCCACCCCTTGCACTGTGACAGCAACCTGTTGTCAGACACCTATTTTAGGGCTGCTGCTAACCCGTTTCAACTGTACTGACGTCTCTTTATCCCTAAGTGTATTTAGATTGTGGAAAGTACCAGGGGATGTGCTGTTGAAACAGGCTTCTCTGTACCATCTCAGCCCAAACCGTGCAGGCCCCAACCACGCGAAACATCACAAAGCAAACAACCCACATCATTACCCTGAGATTCCTATTACAAGTTAGTATGTATAAAGCCTAAGCGTAGCGTGCCTTTTACGGAAACCTCTGCCAAAGAGAAAACCATTTGCATCTTGTACTTGGTAACACTGCCTCATCTAGAGGAACTACGCCTGCCTGCCTCTGCCGGGAGGACGGTCCGGTCCGTCAGGGAAGACCACGCACTTACAGGCTGACAAAGGGACTGTTTATTCAGCAAAGACCTTTCATCTGTTTTGTAACTGTCCGTAAATTATTGCTTCAGGTTGCAGATAAGATGCAGTTATCCATTAGAGAAAACTAATGGCACATTCGGGGCCAGTGTTTTTCTTACTTTTCACACAGGCCTACATGGTCTGCTGCCTTGTTAAAGGTTGTGTCTTGCATACGAGCTTTATCGCTGTGTAAAGAGCACAATGCAAACAGGAGCTATGCAGAAAGCACTCAGATTGGGCAAATCCAGTATTTGCTGTGTTTTGTTTAAAAGAAAAGTCCACACAATTTCATTCTCAACTCAAAAGTTTATATGAAATATGGGTACTCAGAGTGTTGACTTGTTTTAAATCAAATGCCAAATATATTCACATTTCCAGATTCTCAGCATTGCCTGGACTGACTGTTGCCATTTTGAATTTTGTCTTCTAGCTGAGACTGCTCTACGAATGCAATCCTATGGCTTTTGTTATTGAGAAGGCTGGAGGAATAGCAACAACCGGGCATCAATCAGTACTTGATATAGTGCCTGAGGATATCCACCAAAGAGTGCCTATTGTCTTGGGATCCCCTGACGATGTGAAGGAGTACCTTGAGATAGTCAAGAAGCATTCATCTTAAGTAAAGAAAGCTTGCTGCAGTCACTGTGCAGATGGGAAGAAATGCCTTATAGCTGAACCAAAGAACACACTGCAGTACTGCAAGACTGAACTGTCTGACCTCTGTAGCAAGAGAGCAAATGAGACATATTTTCATAAGATTTTTTTTTAATGTGAAATCTTGCATTGGGCAATAAAAGATTACATTAAAGGAAGCATTGAAAGTAAAAGCAAGGGAAAAACATGTTTGCTTTTTCATTTATCATTTGTGATTACACAAAAGCCACCGTGCTACAAGGAAATGCTGTGTTGCATTCAGTAACTGTCAACTTTCTCAGACAAGCTGCAGACTATCACCAGAATATGTGACTCTGTCCTCTTCTAAAAATCTTGGGGGAAAGACTCTTACAGTGAGTGACCTTTCCTAGACCAGTCTCTAGTTCTTTGGCAATAAATATAAATGCTAATGCGGACACCTTCATACATTGTTTCTAGGCCCCAGATGTTACTCACTGTACTTCAGTCTGGGCTTATTCTGATCAAGAATTAACATTTGTAAAACGTGTATGTTAGTGTATGTTAATTCTGACACACATTGCCAATACTGCCAGTTGTCACTCTGTCAGGTCCAGTTACACAAGGACGGAAAATGACATTTTGGAGGTGGACTTAGAATTGGAGAAAGAGCATGTGTAGACAGCCTGGCACCATTCTGCTGTGATGAGCTGGCTATATTTGCCAGAAATTAACCTGCTCGTTTGATGAAAAAACAAACCCGTGTATTGCTAGCAACCCCCACCAGGTGTTCTTTGTGTTATTTTGGGAGCATGCATTACCATAGAAAAGGATTCTGCTGTGCAAGCAGGAGTAAGTTGCGAAGATCCCCACAAAGCACACTGACATTTAACGTGCTGATTCAGAGCATGCTGCTGGGAACACGGCATTGGTGCTTGGGAGCTAGACGGGCTGCCCACCTCTCTGGGTACGGCTTGTGGCCGGGGCTCGCAAGCTTTTTGAGTCAGTCCGAACCTGTAGATCTTTGACATTTCTCACTTCCCACTTGCCTCTGCCAAAGTCACACTAAGGGACATGTGGATGTCACTGTTGGCTGAACTGCCACCCGACGTTCACTCAAGCCACGGCCTGGGAGCCCCTGTCTATGGGTGCAATGAGCTGCAAACCTGCCTGTCTAAGGATTTAGGTATGACAGTGCAGATAGCTGGTCTGAGCTTGGTTCTTCTTGTACAAGAGAAGAAAAGAGTGTGGGGGAACCTAGAGGCCATGGTGTGAAGACATGATCTGTGAGGGCTCACAAACAAACAAACAAAAAAACCTGAGGGCCTTTGTTCTGACACAGGTTGCATTCGGGGCATTTGGAGGCACACTGGCAAACCTTAGATAGGAGTATATATGCATTTGGTCTCCAAAGTGACAAAGTACAAGGTGTTCCTGGCAGGGACTGAATGGCCTAGTTTCTGCTGAAAATGCTGTTTCTGCTGAGGATTTGTTAGTGAAGACAGGTCTTTCAGGGACATGAGCCCTTAAAGGACTGGGACGGTACCGGAAATCTCTGTTCTGCTTGTGCGCTCGCTTTTCAGGCTGTGAGGGCCCAGGTCTGGCCCTGCAGCGGATCCGGCTCCTCTGTAGGCCAGCCTCTGCTCTGGGGAATGAGCAGACCGTGGCTTACATGCTTTGCCTGATATGCACCTGCAAAATCAGGCACCCTACAAACAGCGACCATGCGGTACGCTGTCTAATTTCCGATCAATTCCCCTCTGGAGAAGGCTCAAACCCACATCTCCCAGCAGGGTGCCCTTGTTGCCAGCCTGGGGTCCAGCCTGGAAGGAGAGGAGGGTTTACTAACCCGACCCGCACGTGGTGTGCCATGAGATGGGAGAGGACTTTGTGTGACCGGTGAGCGGGACAGCCGTGTGCTGGGGGACTTCTGTGGCCCAGCCTTTTCTGCCACAGGCTGCTGCTTCTTGTGCGAGGACCAATGCTGCTCCCTCTGCCTCTTCACGCAAGCAGCCAACCACTCGGATATGGCCATGCTCTCACCTTTGTAAAAGAAAAAAATACGCAATTCTTGCATCTCTTTTGTCTTTTCATTGTGATTTCGAAAGAAACAGCGAGTCTCTCTCAGTTTTGTCAAGGAGTGAAGGTGCTAGGAGTGTCTGGAGATGCCTACCGCGCACACTGAAACGCTTCCCAAAGGAATTGCATATTCCTACCCTGAGTTGCCGGCTCTGGCACATACCCCACACCACTTTAAAAGGCTCCAAGCTCACTAAATCAGCTGCAGCAGGCATTATCCTGAGAAGGATGCTAAACCTCTCTGAGGTTCTGGACGCTGCTCCTAGAGGAAAGTGCATGACTATTGTTGTCATGTACAACTTGCTGAGATCCTTAGGTTTTTAATTTGACCTGTCCCCAGAGCGGTACCTGGACACAATTTTTTTTTTAGTACACTAAGCAGAGGATAGTCAGAAGCCCTTTCAACCTTTTTCCGGTGCTCCACGTATCAGTTTGGACTACAGTGCCTCACTAGTCTGTTGGCACAACTTGACAGACAGTATCCACAGCTGCCATTTTTGTCTAGTGAGAGTAATCCCTCAGCTGTATTCTGCCTTCAACCTCCTCAGGAATCCCTGGGCTGCATGTATCTATTTTTAAGACATCAAACTGGCAGCAGGTAAAGGTTATAGAAGGAAAGGCAATACTGCCTGTGTTTGCTAGGTCAGTTTCCAGTGTTTTGGATTTGCAGGCTGACATTTTAGAGTTAGCATTTTTCACATTGTCAGCTGGGTTTTTTCTTTCTTTCTGTAACACGTAAGCCCGCATTTGACCGGCACCCCGCTGCAGCCACCAGCGGAGAGACCTGTTCAGCGATGCCTGTCCACAGCCCCTCTCCCCAGCTCGCGTGGGGCGCTGAGGGCAGGAGGGAGGCTTGGTCTGTCACCGCGTCTGCTGCCAGCCCCTGCCACCATCCTGCCCGCCGCCGCACTCAGAGCCTGAACTGTGGCCTTTGCTGAAAGGTCGTTGGCTCCAATTTCAGCTGGTACCATCCGAGCAACTAACATTTCAAACTAGTTAGAAGAGGTGTCACCTTTAAGGCACGGGGCTGGCTTATATGCCAGTGGGAGTGTGAATCACCCCTGAGAGCTCTTGTGCAATCTTTATATTGGAGGGCAAATCTCCTACAGATATGTCAAATTGAGGTGGGTTTTTTTTGCACTCTTTCTATGCTCTTTCAACCCTTCTTACTGAGAGGTTCTAAGGCTTATAAAGAATCATCACACATTTTGGAAACAGTCTGATTTCACCTCACTCCCCTCCCAATTAAATGGTCATTATTTATATAACTTAATCATTCAGTTCTATCATTCAGGTTTTTATCATTCAGTGGGACCACAGTATTTATCAAAACAGGGTAAAGTTTACATGCAGCCCAGTCTTATGCCTTTATTCAAGTTTTATTCTTTTATTTATCTTCTTGCTTCACTGTCTGGTGTAATATTTCTGGAAAGCTTGGGTGTAGACTTTGTGTTCTTTACATATGAGTGTAAGTAAGTTACGTTCTTATTGAATGAGTGTAATTTCAGCAGCAGCTCAAAGCATTGTGCTTTGTACATACTGAAAAGTATCCAGTACCTGTAAAAAGCATTTCAGGATTTTTCAGTTAAAAAAGTAAAAAAAAAAAAAAAAAAAAAAAAGAGAGGCAAATAATGGACTTCTTAGCTCTGAGAACACCCTTGAGAACTAACTCCAAAACAAACTTTTTGTTAGAAGATGATCTGAACTTTGTCTTTTTGACCAGTGTAAAAGATCACTTGGAATGAACAGTAAAGAAGATATGCACGTGATGTTTTGACAAATGTTAGAAGCCATAGGCCAACCCTTAGCCCATTTCTTATTTGCTAAATTGATTTGGTATCCCGATGGTACGCTAGCTACACAGCAGAGAGATTTTGCATTAAAAGAATTTTAGTACTGGCCATGGTCACAACTGCCATGATGATGAAATAATATGCAGAATGTAATGGCTGTACTTTAATCCAACAGATCTCTTTGCATGTATAGTGTGAAACCTGGCCCCTTCTTTTATTAATAGCACCATGTGCTATCCCAGAGCTCCCTAAATATGTTGTATTTTGGTTTTGTACAAGGTTTGTTTGAAGAAAGAAAGTATTCTAACGTGGCAAAAAGTGCTCAGGAATATTCGTCCCGTGGTGTGACTGGTATCGTGTACTTTCAACTAGATCACAGTGGCAGAAAAAAGAAATCTTCAAATCACTTTCTTCTTCCAACATTGCCTTGGAGGACATAGAGCAAAATCTGCCTGTTGCTCCACCTGAGGAGCTCTGCTCCCTGGTCCTTCCTCCTCCTTAGAACAAGACTTGAAAAACATCCCCAAAACTAAGTACACAGGATGCAAGCAGCACTGAACTGTGTCTTTCTATTTGTTGCTAGTGTCCAGTGCTGTCAGTCTCTGAGACCTTTGCCTGAGGATGGTTTCAAAGTAGAAAACCTTAGCATTCAAATCCCTTTACAACTCTCCAAGTAATGTATTGTTCATAGGTGAAGAGATGCTTGTAGGAAAATCCAAAGAAATGCTAAAGATTAAAAAATGAATGCAAAGGGAAATCAGCACTCTTTGCCTACAGCTGCAGTTACGTGTAACAAAAACAAAGCTAGGTATATGTTTTATTACTGAATTTCATTTCTGTCTCCCTGGCCTGATTTTAGTGCAGTAAATTGGGTTAAATGGAAGACAGCAATGAAACTCAGTGGAACTGTTCTTCATTAACCAGATTTTCTTGTTTTGCTTTCCAGATCTTCTGCTTAAAAGTAAGAGAGTGCTGTTAATAAGTACAATGAAGGCTAAAACATATAATTGTTCTTACTACCTTATCTGAGTGGGAAGATAGTGCTGTAATTAAAATCTGTGATTCCAGTGTTCCAGATAGCATGTACCTAGCTCACTGACATTTCTGCCTACCTTCACATTGGCATCATGTGATCCAAGTATGTATCTTGTAAGGAATTACTGGCAGTGTAATTGTGAACTTGGACATACCTATATTTACATGTTGCTCCACAATAACAAACCCAACGTAAAATTTCATTTCATTTCATTTCATAAAACTCATTTAGTGAGTTACGACACAGTCATGCTTAAATCAGATAAGCTTCATTTGTAAATTATTGAAGACATAATTACCTTGTAACCAATCAAGCAACAGCTCACCAGTACTTCTCATTCATGCAAGCCCTATAATATTACAAGTAGCCCAGACTAGAAATGAAGTCATAGAATCACAGAATCATAGAATGTTTTGGGTTGGAAGGGACCGCTAGCGGTCATCTAGTCCAACCCCCCTGCAGTGAGCAGGGACACCGCTACCTAGACCAGGTTGCTCGGTCATTAAAATGAGACTGCAGCAGTCCAACTAGCAACATAAAACATCTTCAATAAATGGATGTCTAGATGTACCCTGCACCTCCTGTTGATTCCCCTGAGATGTGCCATACACCTTCAAACCCCTCCTCTATGGAGAAGGCCCAAAGGGGGTAAGCAAGCAAGGATCCAGGCGATATGGGAAGGGAATCTCACCGTCCAGAGTCACAGTGTGGCGGGTGCTCTGCCACTATGGCACAAGTGGCTACTGATTCCCAACGCCTTCATTTCTTCTACCTTGCAAACCGTGTGCTTTGCCTTGGCTACACCGAGCTCATTGCTGATCAGCCGCTACAGGAAAGCAGTTTCCAGCTAAGCAGACGGCGAGAGTTTTGCATTAAAAGCAGTCGAACACAGAATTAGAATATGTTACTAGATCTGCATATCACCAATTTCTGTGCGTGGGGAAGGCAGCTGAGCAGCGCTTGCTCAGCCGAGCCGTAGTACTGTCTCAGGCTCCTTTCCCTCACCCTGGAGGAGACGTGGAGCCAGCCTGGGGTGCAGTTATTCTGAGCGCTCAATCACATGGTCACAGAAACATCTTCATAAACTCTGACCAGCAACGGAGCCAACAGCTCCGCCTCAAAATAAAACAGTTGCCCAGGACCTCAACGCAGCAAGGAAGTGTCTCGTCCAGCCGAGAAGACAGCAACGCTGGTACCCAGCAAAAATGTCCGACAAAACCCCCTTCGAAACAGATATGCTGACGCTCACGCGATTCGTTATGGAGAAGGGACGCCGCGTTAAAGGAGCGACAGGGGAGCTGACACAGCTGCTCAACTCCATGCTGACTGCCATAAAGGCCATTTCCTCTGCAGTCAGAAAGGCAGGCCTTGCCCACATGTGAGTCCTACCTAGCGATACGGGGAGGAAGAGGAGGCAGAGAGACAGCCGCTTGCACAGCGAGGCTGGGGAGAGGGCAGGGATTCATAAATACGCCTTTCATAAGCCGAGTGCCTGAGGCATGAGGTCAGAGCCCGGATTATCAAGCGTGGGAAGTGGGAGATCTCTCTTTCTGGAGCATTTTAATATTGGGTGCAAGATAGACATTTAGACTAACTGCTGTTCTGTAATACTTTAAAAGTGTAAGTCAGAACTTCAATGTTCAATGCTCACCTCGTTATCCCTTGTAAATGTTGATGCTGATCTATTTGTAAACCTACCGTGAATTTGCAGATTATCACACCATGATATTTTTAATGCAGAATACCACATTGTGGTATTTTCTGCTAACATCCAAGCCCAGTGCTGAGCTGTGCAAATCAGGGCTTGGCTTATACTTGGGAAGCTAATATTCTGCCTGACTGTGGTATAAGTAATCATCTAAAGCAACAGCCCTAAGAGAAATGCCATACGCTGCCATGCATAAGTGCATTTCCCTTTCCTTCCTCAGGTAGTATCAAGGTTACAGGTGGGCAGTCTTAAAAGACCCTATATAAAAAACAAACATAACAATTTGGCATCTAGTGGTTTAGCAAATGGAATAAAGAATTGCCTTAGCAAAGCCTGGAATGAGCCAAACTGTTCCTCACACAGCCAGGTGAAATAGACACCGGTGTCATCCTTTTAACAGTGATCTATCTGAAGAAGTTCAGAGAGCTGGAGCATCCTAATAAAATTATGTATTTAAAATATACAGGTTTTGTTATGTATTGAAATGCATGTTTCTGTACATGTGTATGTAGATATGCACACATGCATAAAAAAGACAAGAAACATATTTGTGTAAGAAAGACAACATTTGTTATTTTTTATTTTTCCCATGGAAACACTAAAATGTACAACGCTGTGTTTTTTTGGTTTTGGGGGGGTTTTGTGCTTCTTTTCACTATTTGGTCCAAGTCCTCAATGATCTTTGAGAATCATGAATTCAATGTCTCAGTGCTATCACCCTCACTTTACGTGAATGGACTTTACATGAATATGTAGACAGGGCATGAGACATACTCAAAAGTTACCAGCAGCATTGGGCTCCCATGCTCTGTTAAACTGCACTTTGCCTCTGTACTGACTAGGTGAAGCTGATCTGGTTTTCCTCCCTGACTTGCTTAGAGGAACAGTTGCTTTTATCTCATTTTTATCTTTCAATATGCAACCTCTGAAGTATTTAATAAGTGGGGAGAACCTCTGTTTGGTAGACTAGAGGTGGAATAGCCACCTAGCCTACAGGACTCGCAGCTACTGTGCTAGATGAATCCTTCCTTCAGAAGGAAAACATCCATTATGGTAAGGAGCAAACATCTCTTTCTATAAACAAATCTTTCAGGTGATGAGCCAGAAATACCTAAAGTATCTAAACATGCCAATGAGGAACTTGCACCATTCAGATTACTGCAACTAACCACAAAATTTCAGAAATTCCCGTGGCAAACTTTCAACCACGGTGACTAGCTTGCATCGATCTGTGTGTGTGAATTCAGAGAGCTCCGATTTTTCTAGCCCCTCCAAACAGGAGACTGTGAAGTGACTTCTTTAATAGATCTCAGCAGGATTTTTTACCGAATTTGCCATTCAAAAGTAAAGGAGGGCCTTTTCCAAGCCATAGAGTTGAACTGGGAATGTGTCCCTAAACCAGACGAACTGGAGAATGGGTGCTTAGCACTGCCTGAGAATCACAGTCCTTTCCAGTATCTCAAACTTGGCACTCCAAAACAGAGTGGCCAAAATGCTCAATACTTCTGAAAAGCTTGGGCAGCTTTGAGTAAGACAAAAGACCTGTCCTGCCCCTGACTAAGGCCTGCTGCTGACTAACATCCTAGGGACTAAGTAGTTGCCACTTTCTCCCTCCTTTTTTTTTTTTTTTTTTTTTTTTTTTTCTTCTCCCCAGGATGAATTAAAATGCTGTATCTATTCCCTGTATAATTCCTTATACTTCTAAGATGCCCACGCCATGCACATTAGGTCTAAATAGTGCTTCCTCAACTGGAAATCTCAGAAATAAGTATACTACTATCTTCTACTACATCATTAGTATATTGCTAAAATCAAGATATGGAAAGGTAGCATCACCCTAACTTGGCCAAGGATCACCAAATAAAACAGTCCTTGATCCTGAGATACGTTCAGCATGGGGAATTATCTGGGAGTGTCTTTAAAGCTTCTGATTTTGGGGTGGCTAAGGACTGAGCGAACATGGATTAAAGGACCATCACGGAGCTCTGAGCAGCCAGCAGCAGAAAATAATAGAGTTGCTAACTGCCCCTTTTCCTTCCTCAAAGCTGCCACCAGCAGCTTCCTGGGGCTGCTGGGGAAGCCTAGCACCCACTGGCCTGGCTGTGGGCTCTGCTTCTGGCCTGGAGAATACCCAAGCAGCAACAAAAGGAGACAGGGAAAGCCCCCAAACGATGCCATTGCCCGTTCTCATGCATGCTTTTATTTTCTAGCAGCAGCAACCATCTCCTAGTGCACCTTAGCAGTTTAATCCAGAGGTTAGAGGTGTGGGAAGATGAGCAGATAGAGCCACCTTGACTTTTTTTCCTAAAAACCTGTAACATTAGCCTCCCTCGGGTTTCTTCATATTTTTACTTTTCTGTAGGTTTGGTATAGCTGGCACCGTGAACGTGACCGGCGATGAAGTGAAGAAGCTGGATGTATTATCCAACTCCCTGGTGATTAATATGCTGCAGTCCTCCTACAGCACCTGCGTCCTGGTCACGGAGGAGGACAAGGAGGCCATCGTCACCCCGAAAGAGAAGAGGGTCCGTGGAGCTCCTGCCGCCAAGCGGGGGGTTGTTGGGGCAGGCAGCAGCAGGTGGCACCCTCGGTTCAAGTACGGCGCCCGGGCCCGGCCCCAAAACCAGCCCTCACCGGGGAATTCAGAGACTTTGCGCCCTTGCTGCGTTGTTTCCATGAATAACTGGGGTGGGCGGCATGGTTTCAACAGCCAAAGCGGCCGTGGGGGGTAAAATTATTATTAAAGTTTTGTGAAGGTGGGAGGATAATTATTTTGGAGTTTGCTAACAAACCCCAGATCCCAGATGTAAGCATACTATTACATTCAATGACCGCTGGTGTAACGGTCTTGGATTACGTTAACATTTAGCAAAGATAAAGATCCAGAGGAAACACCTGACTGCTTCATCAGGCTTCCCCCAGGAGGGGATCCTATTGCAGCGAGACCCTGCTCACGCTGATGTAGCCTACCGTTTCCCTGAGATGTTTTTCTTTCTGCCTTCTTACCCTCAAACCTCACACCACAGGCAAATCCTTTCCTTCAGAACCAAACATAACAAAAGAAAACATATTGACCTGAGGAAGATGCTTGCTTCCAGAATGAGTCACTCCTTTTGCTTTCAAGTGATTTCTCGTGCTGTTTGGCAGCAGAGGACTGCTTCTTCCCGTCATCAGATTTTGTGCTGCCTGGGCAGAAACGCGCCCTCTCCTATTTCTCTGGCAGGCCCCGCAGGGAGTGGGTGTTGTGCTGCAGGGCCAGCTGGGTCAATAGCACAGCCTTCTCCAACAAGCCGTGTCAAGCACGCTCGGAGGGCTAAACGCAGTCATAAAAACAAGGGGTTTGTCAAGTAAAAGGAAATAATAGTGCAAGACTACATGTCATGTAATGCTTCCTTTGTCACTTCTGTTTTAGGGTAAATATGTGGTATGTTTTGACCCCCTTGACGGCTCATCCAATATAGACTGCTTGGCACCTATAGGAACAATATTTGCTATCTACAAAAAGGTAAGTGGATGAATGTCATGATTCACTTGGTGAAAGCAAAATGTCTTGGGTATATTGACTTACTTAGTTCCCTTCCTAGACCCTTTAAGTGTCTTGGGGATCAACAGAGCCCTTAGAAATTGCAGAAAAGCTAACACTTAAGATTCATCTGTGCTAAAATGCTGCCTGAATTCTCAGGAAGGGGACACTCAGCCCCATGAAATTGTTAGTTGGCAGCACTTCCCTCCTCCAGATGCACAGGCACTTAAATAAAACCGTCTCACCGTCAGGGATCTGGTTAACTCCTTCAGTGATGCTTTACTCACTGCAGGAGAGCCAAGGGATGTCATGGTGGCCACGGATCACAGCATCCGTGATGTGGGGATGTCAGCCCTGGGGAGGGCTGACAGTCACTGCCTGGACTGTATCAGGTTAGCAGTGTGTCACCCTC
Organism: Podiceps cristatus; assembly: GCA_000699545.1. Classification (NCBI taxonomy): domain Eukaryota; kingdom Metazoa; phylum Chordata; class Aves; order Podicipediformes; family Podicipedidae; genus Podiceps; species Podiceps cristatus. Next base: position 14,766 of record KL270194.1, on the reverse strand, counting down.
CTCCTGTGAGTTGCTGTGCCTGCCAGGGATGGGGGTTTATAGTCATGCTGACAAAGGAGGCCACCTGAGGCTGAAGGAAGCCCACGCCTACAGCTGCAGGGAACAGCAACTGCGCAGCCCATTAACAAATGTTAATAGTCATGCCAAGTCTTGTGATGTGATTGCTAATCTCCCAGCAGTTGGTGTTTTTCCTAAAGACTGAGCTCACAGTCATATGACTACGGGAGACCCTCAGCCATCACTACTGTGAAGTAACACTTACAGTACTTCTGGCTGCACAGAAGTCATTGCAGATTCAGACGCTACACTTCAAACACAGGAAGACACATTTTTGAAGCCTGCTCTCATCTTCTAACTCATAATTTTCAACTGGCTAGTCCTAGTTTTTTACATTTCTGGTAGGGGATAAATTAATCATCACTGTTGAGAATATGCATCTACTAGTAAACCAGATAGTTACGGCACAATCTCAACAGGGTCAGGGCACAAGCCAAGTGCTGGCATATGGCTGCCCACACCGTGAATGGTTAGTGCAAACCCCCACCACAGATGCAACCCAGGCCAGACACCAGTGAGATGATGCCTGGTTATGGTTTGTGGAAAGAGCAGCCCAGGGACCACCTCCAGAATCATCTATTACCTGGCTTTTTGCAGGGAAGAGAGCTTAGCTGTATGGATGCAATCAATGTCACATGCCCCTGTAGTAAGCAAAGGGGATGCCACCCCTTCAAATACATATTAGATTTCTCTACCATCTTTAACTCACCTGTTAATGTGTGTAAAGACTACTTGCTGCCCAGGCTTCCCTAGGATTCTGCTTCGGAATAGAACCATTTCCCAAAGAACCCAAGTCACTCCCAAATGCTGAAGTTTTCAATTCATTTTCTGGTCCTTCCATATTTGTTGTTGTTCTAATATATATTAAGGTATTTGTTGTAAATACTGTTTCTAAGTTACTGGTTTTCATGTGGATGGATACCCTTCAGCACTTCATAAAAGGAAAATTACCCTGCTTTATACAAATGCTTCATATCCAAATGAAACCCTGCTGCTAGGATGAAGCACAGTTTGTCAATTACAATAACAACTTATCAGTTTTCTCTGGAAAGCTAGAAACAAATGTTGAATTTACAGACTTTCACTTGCATAATTTTTTCCATTAAAATGCTAATTCCATACTGCATGTTAATTAATGCGCCTTCCTCAGACAAGACAATTTCATAGCAACACTATTAACTTCAAACACTGTTAACTTCAAACCTTTTGCAATAATGAAATAATAGTAAGTGCTTTATTGATTGTTACTGAAAGGTAGTGTGAAAGGAATAGAAGTGAGAGGTTTATTTCAGTGGATGAGGATCACTTAAGAAAGAAAATATAATTTCAAGCCATTTAAGGTTCAGGAGCATCATTCTGGAAAAGCTAGAACAATTGTAATTCCAAAGAATGATCTTTAGCACCTGTCTGATATTCGGTACCTTCCAGTTCTCAGGTGATTGTATGACTGATTTTCTCACCATATCAGCACCTTAACTTCATTTCCAAAGGCACACCTTCCAGAACCAAACTGTTTGCCTCATTTTAGAAAAAAAATTTAAAAATAATAATAATAATTTAAAAAACCTTAAAAAAACCCCAAACAACTGGCACTTTTCTACAAAGGACAGTCTTATCCAATCCATTTCAAATCTGAAAATGGTTCTTCGGCTGCTCCAAATCCAGAGCTACCATCATGGTGGCAGGTACCACTGTCTCCTGCCAGAAACGTACTGCAGTAGTTTCTTTGAGAAAACTACCAGGAAATACATGCCTTCTTAGGTTCATTTAATTTTCCACCTGGCTTTGACTTTCTGAAGTATGTCTGGTATTGTTAAAAAGACCAGAAACATCAGAGAAGTGGGGCTGAGGGAGGAGCCTTGCTGAATCAGCAGAAGCTGGAGCAAGAGATAGGACCTTGACAGTCTCTTCTGCTGAGGGGCTCTCAGCTGCTGGAGTGTCAGGATGTGGTGAAAATAAGTATTTTTTTCCTTGGATCCTTTCCAATTATTCATGCCACTGAGCTGAATCTACAGCTCTCAATTCATGCTCCACACATATGCTATGAAACTCTGCCACTTTGTTTCATTCTGGTTGTAACTTGCAACATTGCCCAGTGCCTCAGATGTATTTTATTTCCCCCCTTTCATTGTCATGAGGACAACGGCCTCCCCTCCGTGTGGTCCCTCATGGAGAAGATGTAAGAATTCAGGGCAAACACAAAGGATACTCATCATACACATGATACAAATGGAGATCTGGAGACCAAGTCCTTCCAGAGCTGCCCCCAGTGCTGATGAGGACAAATCATCGGGCAAATGTGATGTGGGCAAATCACACACACAAAAACTTTCAAACTCAGATATCACCTGAGGCCAAATTCTCTGGCATTCTCTCTTCTTGTTTTATCTGCTGCACACCGACAACAAGCCAAAGTGACTCTGTCTATGCTTGTCAGAGCTTCTCTGCAGATCCTCTGCCTTTTTCAGTGCTTTGCATAAAGACCTCTAAAGAGATTTCACTACCGCCATCTCATATTCAAAACATAATAGAAAGGAAATCCATCTGTGCACCAGAAAGAAGTGAAAATATTCAGCAGCTATCAGAGTCTGCCGGCCAGCTTAATTCCCTGGTTTGTTTCACAGTACATGGTACTTGGCGGGACAAAACTGCTGCAGGCCTAACAATGAAATATCAGCTGATCTCCAGCTTTTTTACATTCTGACCAACTCTGTGGAATGTTTGAGATTGAGCTTTTTTCCTTCCTTTTGGAGGCTGGCTCTTGGCAACACAGTTGTGAATAAAGATGGAAAAACAAGTGAATTCTGCCCAACTGCCTATCTCTCGAGGGAGGAGTTCCTCTGTTTCTTCAGAATAGTCAACAAATATGGCATTTCTCAGCTGCATAAACATAGAAAATGCATTTCAGCGATAGGCCTGAAAAGCTCATCTCCGAAAAATGCATTTTAAATCAGTATCATATGTAACCAGCAGCTCCATATACTGTAGCTCTGTAAAACAAACCTCTTTACTGCATTTATAAAAATATAACTTTTATTTAATGTGGAAAGCATACAAAAAGCTAGGAGAATCATAATATGTTTGCTACTAGTCATGTAAATCTATGTTTAATTCTGCATTATGTTGCAAATAATTAGTCTACCTTAGACAGCCATTGCTTTTGATGTTGAGATATATGTGCCGTGGAGATACATTTTTGAAAGAGAAGATGATATGTAGGGTAAATAGTTTGTTTGTCAAAGGATTAGCCACTAATAGTCAGTATTCAAAGCTCTGGAATATACAAAGAGAGGTTTTAACCAGTCTTCCTTCATTATGTGCATTATTACCTCTCTGAATAAGCAGCTTGACGTAGAGTCAAGGGACTGCATACCAGATGTATTTGTACATGCTATATTTCAGCTATATTTCAGCTCCTGTGAAGATCTGGTTGGCAACTGGATTTTCTTCCGCAGAAGAACTTGGCAAAATAATAATAATTAAAATTTTTGAGCAAAATACATCTGAACACTGTAAGTAACAAAAGTAACAAAATCTTTCAGCTGAAAATTAAAACACTTTGATGTGGAATTACTGTCTTCATATGCCATGAAAGATGTAGGTTTGGTGTCCCACATCTCAGTTTTCCTCTAGATGTTGGCATAAAGCAATGAATGGGATCCCCAGGTTACCCTTAGCCTTCCACCTTGCTAGGACCCTGATGGGTACTCTGAGAGCTCCATGCCATGGGAAACACAGAGAATTTCTCTGTTTGTTGGAGGAGAGGTATTTTCCTTCGGAAAGTATCTGTGGAATGCAGTCTTGATTTTTTAAAGAATTTACTTGATATTCAAGTATTTTATTTCCTACATACAACAGTCTTCACCAGTTTATTTCTTTACCAGATATTTCAGACTAGACCTGCTAGCTCTATTTAGCTGCTGCTCAGTCTAGTTAAGCCCATGCAATCACTGAGAAATTGTCTGAGTTTGGAAAAACCAAACACTAAACCAGGGCCTGAAGAAAGCATCTGAGAGGGTTCTCATTTTAAATCCTCATGATCCACCATCAAAACATCCACAGAAGACCCACCACAACCAACAAGCTTTTAAAGAAGCATTAGTATCAAGCATTCCCTACCCATGTTGTAGCCCCAGGAGGTGAAGGCTGGAGCCAGCCTTCCCAAGTCCTCTTGGCTGTTGTCCTTTCTTACCCCCCCGGTCAAAACTCTTGGAAGCCATGGCTGGGGGACACCCCCAGAGCTGGCTGGAAATATTTGCACCAGTTCTGCTTGGGCTATTGTTGTTCAGTGATAACCAAAGTGCCAAATCAAAATATGAATGTTGGAAATTGATTAAAAGCCTAAAGTAAAATGCCACATAAATGTTCTATGTAGAGTTATATACGCATACCTGCATGCACACATACATTACATACACAAATGTATTTGTTACTTTTTATATAATACGATCATTTGTATCACTTCAGTTACCCATCCTTCCCCAGCATGGACCAATGCTTGTTCTATCATGTTGCACCATATACTTGTTTAATTCTGCATTACTGGCAGCAATTTGTCTGTGATGTTAACTACTGCATTCACCTCACAGTTATTCCCTCTGAGGGGTGTCAATATAGAATCATAGAATCATAGAATTGTCAAGGTTGGAAAAGACCCTTAAGATCATTGAGTCCATTAACCCATCACTGCCACGTCCATCTACACCATGCCCTCAAGCACCGCATCTGTCCGTTCTTTAAAC
>JMFS01061762.1:0-12588 GCA_000699545.1 Podiceps cristatus | reverse complement strand
GACAGCCACGAATTTTCAAATATGATGGAGAAATATATTTTAAATGAAATTTATTTCATTTAAAATGTGACTATAGAATTGAGGGTCTTTTGATTGTTTTGGTTTTTAGAACTATCATCACACATGATAACCATCTTGTAAAAACATTTGCAGCTGCATTCCATATTAACATTCTATGTTTACAAGATTACATGCTTACTATGTAGTAGAAGTTATATATACACATATAACCAACTATAAATACTTGGAATACATATATAATCCATTAAGGTAACGTTAACATTTCCAACAATCACTGCTTAGTGTTTGAGCATACCTAATATATAAAGGGGTATTCAAACATTGCAGGTGGTTTTTATAAGTGCATGTGATAAGATCAATATAAGGTATGACTGGCTAAAACATTTTTGTTAAGAAAACATATTTTTTAAATATTCTTTTATTAGTTTTGATGAAGCACATGATATTTTATGTTTAGAAAGCTTACTTCAATTAAATAAAACAGTTGGTAACTTTAATAACCTTTGCTATTACTGCACTCGTTCATCCAAGGCAAACAATGTTATATCTGATTAATGCTGAAAGTTACAGCCAAAACACTTAAAAAAAAAGGAGGAGGAGAGAATATGGAATATAATACAAGGAAATGAAGAAATCCTTGTTTTCCAAAATGTCACACAGAGAAATATTGCTTTCACATGGACTGTATCCTGTGTGTTTCAGGACAGGCAGATGTATATAATCTGTGGCCTTTGAACTAGTAATATTACAGTTAATACTTACATAGTCAGTATCGTTATATTCTGAAGCCCATATATTATTCACTTCTGCAACAGGAAACTCGGGAAAGCGATTGAATTATGTATATACAGGCTTGCATTGAGAATTCATCCTTGTAATTTTTTTTAATTTACTTCTTTTCAGAGGTAACAAAATAAAACCATAAAGTAGATACACAGAAAAATATTCAGATGCCAGACTGAAGAAAAACCAGAAGAAAATGGGAGGTCTGTTGGCAGCATGCACCTCGTAAGTGGCTTCTTTTCAGAAGTTGCTTTGAGAAAAAGAAAGTACTTTAAGTCTGAAGAGATATAAGACACCAATAGTGAAGTATAACCTCTGGGCAAGTTTAATTGAATAAGAGTAGATGAGGCACAATTGCATGTCCCAGTTCAGAAAATCCTGTAAACATTGCTGGGAATTTTTGTTCATTTTTCCTGTTTGATGCAGTAAACATCCATTACACATTAAAAGAGTACACAAATATGCCACTGATCCTCTGGTCCTTGATAAGGTGCCAGACATTCAGTATCGGCATTTGCATAAACAGCTGGAGTTTTTCTGGACCTATTCCTATCATGTTGCTGGATGCCTTCCTGATTGATTGTACTTCATCGTATCTCCAGTGAACTAGCTTGTTTATGATATATCTGAAAACTTCATAGAAGGAAATGGATACATTCTCTAGTCACATTTAATTTAAGCAGACTTCGAGATAAATTTAATAGGGAGGATGGTCTGGAATTTGAAGAATAAGCTGTTCTCTTATGTTTTCCTAGGTTTACTAACAGACATAGGGAAATCTCTAGGTTACATTAATCTGTTTTATTCCCCTAACAGAATTATTGTATGCATCAGTGGTTTAAGCTGTTCTTTGTGGAGAAGGGGGTTGGGGCAGGAAGTATATTTCCTAATCCATTATAGAAGTTTTTATCAAGCTGTCTGTCCTGACACCTCTTCCTTACCTCCTTCTCTGCTTCTTCCCCCAACACGAATGTCATGGTCACAATAATGATTTAGAAGTTTCATGTTTCTGATGTTCCTGTGGTTTTTTTTTTTGTTCCTGTGGTTTTTTTTTTTTTTTTTTGGTTTTTTTTTTTTTGTTTTTTTTTTTTTCCTGGCAGCTCCATGAGGAGCTTTGAATATTTAGAACCCCTCTGAAAGGAATGGGTTTTGCTACTTAGTATGTTGTACAACCTAAGAAACCCCCTCTTTTTTGGTCACACCTTGCAGTTCTGAATATCGAGTTTCTTGATACTAAAATCACAAAGTTTGTAAGGTGAATATGACTATGTATGGAAAGGATTTGCATACTAGGAGACATTGCTTACTTAAGAGGAAATTGCAGCAGTGTAGAAGCAATTCTTCTTTCCTAATTTCATGTTTCATTAGTTATTGAGCAGATAGTGGTTTTGTTCTCATTCCCTCTATCTGATAAGAATCCATGTGACAGATTTATGCTTTAGGAATACGAGTGTAAGATGGACCATACTATACACAGCGTGGTTTTTTATAGTCTGTGATAATCCACAAAAGTCAATGCTCCATGATCTCAAATTGAAAGATAAAGCTATTTTAAAATTTCTTATCTTTATTTTCCCAACTTTATTAGAGAGTTGTCACATTATACAAGGTTATCAAGATGAAGAGCCTCTATCCTTAATTCAAGTTACAAAAAAGTGTATAAAAGCACAAGAAATGTAAGTACATTGTTTCATAACAGTACCCTTTGTTTCTCAAAGATATGAGCAACATAAATCTATTTGGGCAAATAAAAGCAGTGTGTTTTGCGAATGTTTCAGAAGTTGGAGAACTGTATTTTAAATAAATGCTTGGAGCAAGAACAAAACCTTCAGAAGGGGGGAACTGACACAGAGTGGTTAGTAGATCTCTTATGAAGGTTTAGATTCGAGAGAATATTGATGAAAAAATAGGAATATGACAAGTTTAAAGCAAACTAGAGAAAACCAATGAAAAATTGCTTTAATAGAAGAGGAAAGATTGATAATGGCCAAGGATAGTATCAGTTTATCATAGTTTATTGGGTTTGGCCACATCATTTAGTATGGAAGTCATATGATTGAGAAAGACTAAAGAAATCATGCTGAAAAAAAATCAGCGATGGAGGATTTATGGTAGAAAAAGCTACTCTCTCAAATAAAGTTCCCTGACTGGAGACCAGCGCAAGTTTAGAGGTGTGCATGAACCTGGAAGAAATAAAAGATTTAGTTGCTAGCTTTTGAGGTTCATCATGCAATTTTATTGTCCAACAGACAGTGAAAGTCCAACAGACAGTCCAATTTTTACAATGCTGAGACAGAAAACTGGCTTCTGTATTTTAACAAAATATCCCTATCATCATTTCTCATTCTCAGCTATCGAATGAGTTAATTAACTGTTCTCTATTCAATTACACATTAAGAAAGAAAAAAGAAGTAGGAACACAGACTGAAAGAATTAAATCCTTTGAAGATTATTTCCACTGTTAACTAATTTTCTTTTGTAGTATAAAACCCAAACATCTGAGAAGTGAAATTAAAGACCCAGTTCCAAAATCTTTAGGCATATATCTAATTAAATTCATATAAAATCACCAAAGTTTTTTCTCAATGAAGTGGAATGGAAGCTGTGGAAAACAAATCCAGTAAAAAGCAATTGCCAATAGTACACAAGTGGATGTTAGGTTTATAAGGGGGTTAGCTGTTCTAAGAAGCAATCTCTTCTGAAAGACTGCAAAGTGTTTAAGAATAGAGCTGCTGTTTTTTAATTTGGTTTCTCATCACTGCAGTTTTAGTTCGCTACTTCAGATATCTATAAGAAAAAGAAGCATATTGACAAAAAATATTGACTTGACTACAAGATCAAAGAATCAAGATTAAAGCAGGATATGTCAGAATGTGGCAGGAAAAAATAATTAGGTTCTTATTCTGCAAATATTCAGTCATAATACTTCAGTGGTACTCCAACCTGAAGTTTAGCCTAAACTTTCCCTTATTTAATTTCAATTCATTGGCTAGTTACATATTTTATACCATATTGAGTAATGCCTTATAGAAGTTTTTATCAAACTGTCTGTCCTGACACCTCTTCCTTACCTCCTTCTCTGCTTCTTCCCCCAACATGAATGTCATGGTCACAATAATGATTTAGAAGTTTCTTGTTTCTGATGTTCCTGTGTTTTTTTGGGTTTTGTTGTTTTTTGGGTTTTTTTTTTTGTTTGTTTTTTGTTTGTTTGTTTTTTTTTTTTCCTGGCAGCTCCATGAGGAGCTTTGAATATTTAGAACCCCTCTGAAAGGAATGGGTTTTGCTACTTAGTATGTTGTACAGCCTAAGAAACCCCCTCTTTTTTGGTCACACCTTGCAGTTCTGAATCTCTCCCTTTTCCTGGACCACCATCAGCAGTTCTAATCAGTGTTAATACTGAGTTTGTTTGTGCTGCTCATAACACCCTTCAGCATCTCTATAAAATCCATTCTACTTTGTGAAGCTTTCTGAGTTTGAAAAGAGCATTACAGTTAAAATCTTGTTATGGTCAAAAGAACACTCTCTCTGTATAAAGTTAAGAATTTGGTATTAGTCCAATGGATTTTTAGCAGCCTAATAGTCTAATTTGCTTAATTAATGCAGAAAAGATCCATTAATAGCAGAAAGCTTACTAATAAAGAGAAAACCCAGCCACTCTCCCCTCCTTTTTTTAGCGTCCACCTCTTTTCTCTGGTGTTATGCTTACCTACGCAATGTCAAGGTTGACAGATGTAGTCTTCTTCAAGCAGAAAGGGGTGGCGGGGGTGGGGGTGGACAGGGGAGCATTGCAACAAGCTGTCACAATCAGTCCAGAGCCCTCACTGGGCTCATGATCTTGATAGTACAGGTTTCTTCCCTTCTCAGTCTTGGGGTCTTCTTGGGGATATTCATGTTTTCCTGTCACAATCTGCTCAAGTTTGAAAGTTTCACAAGAACCTCCCCAAACCTCACTTCACAGCAAAAGTGATTGCTGGTTGTGCCATGACCTCTTCCGTTGGTCAGACTTGACCATGGTTGTCATTCACAGAGCTTCAGCAGAAGCTGGTGAGACAGTGGTCACTTGGCTACCAGCCCGTTGCTCAAACAATCTGAAAACAACTCAAGCCAAGGTAAGTACAGGAATCTTGTACTGCCATGTCAGTCCAATATCTCTGGCCTTTTACTAATGATGACAAAAATTTTACTTCCTGTATTACAGTAGGCAATCTGCAGAAAATTCTCTGCTTCTATTTGCACTCTCAGACTTTTTTAGCGTAAATTCTATAGGTTTTAATAGATTTCAGCTCCTCCAGAGAACTCACGCAGACTAAATCTTTCCTGCCTTGTTTTTTTCTCTCACTGTTTATTAGTCTGGAATTTCCTGTTCTCTCTAAGTTGGCACAGGTTGGACATAGCTTATCCATCATAAGGCAGTTATACTCATTTTACTTAATCATTAATCCCAAAGTCCTTTTCCATATGCTGCTTAACAGGGTGTATGCATTAGTTTTGCCCATCTTCCTTAATGCTTGATCTTTTGATTATTTTTATTTTAAATTTTCTTTATAATCCATACTGTATTTCAGAAGCAGCTACATGTATTTGGTGCTTTTAAGACAGCTGTTTATTTTGGCAATCTGGCTCATTCATACAGCGCATAAGAAAGAGATATTGAACACACATAAACAAAATGAAGCTTTGAAGTAGTATCAGTCTCAAGACTATTTTCCATTTTGCAGAGCATTTATGGAATCATCTCCATTTACTAGTCCTCGTAGAGAACTACCTAGGATTTGGTAAATAGCAGTTGCTTTGCAGTGGGTAGCTTTATTTTTAATTTAGCTGGTATTTTTAAACTTTTTTTTTCCCAACTTTTTTTAAGGATGCTTAGTTTCAAAAAATATACTAGGAAGCCTCTGCTGTTTTCAAGTCAGTATTTAGATTCTTCTCAGAGTATCAGCATATGATATTTAGGAATGAATCTACTTCATTGTTTCTTTCTCTGCATTTTCTTTCGTGCATTCATTCTGATGGCAGTTGTCAATGTTATTTTCCCCTTTCCATCATGTACTGTTTTGTGCTTTCCCAAGGCAGCCAGTCATTCTGGTAGTGGTGCGTAACTTGCTTTGTGAACCAGACATCTTGTCATGAACGTATGTGAAATTTCTTTCAACTTACACCCAACATACTCACTTCTCTCTGGTGATCATTTTTAGTGTTTACTTGGTGACTTCTGTCTGAGACAGGTTTTCTAGTTAGCTGAACTTCAGGTGATACTACATTAGCATACAGAGTTTTATTCTGTGATTCAGGCTTACCAAATTCACCTGTGCTGTTACACTCACATTTTCATGGAAAACAAAATGCTTCTGAAAATAATATTCCTTCTTAATCTTTTGCCAAGTTAATAAAGTAAGATGGTTAGTTAATATTAGTGCACTCCATTTTAAGCTCATCATAGGTAGCAGAGATTTATTTATTTTTTATTTACTCAAAATACAAAAATATCAACTACAAAAATACAAGGCAAACACGATGTTCAATGCTTCCATTTAAGTTTAAAATTAAATTTAGACAGAGATCAGTCTGCAACTTCCCTGAAGGTTGCAAAGCCTGAATGAATATTCATCTATTACTGCAAAAGTTGATTTTCACTCCTGCAGCAACCCAACTTGTTCATTATTTTTTTTTAATGGGAATTTCTTGAGGCCCTATTTCGATAGGTCCTCAAGATAGTGTGTACAGTTGGTTTCCTTGGTATCATCAGATTTCCCATTGTCCACACACTTTCCCATTTTTACTGTGCCTTCTCTTATTGCATTTTGTGATTCTCTTCATATACCTTATTAAATAAGGGGATAGGTTTTCCTTAGTAGAAACGAGTGGTAACACCTATTTGTGGCTAAGGAGGGAAAGATATGACCTCCAAAGATTTAGGGCAGTAGCAGGGGTCATTATGGTGCTCCCAGTTGTGTTTGCCTTTGCTTGTCTTGCCTACATCTTAAATTCTGAAACCAGTACCCTTGTTCATAGCTATAATAATGAACAGTTAAGAACAGGCTGTCAGTTGGATTGTTTTTACACTTTTGTTTGTTTGATGAACAGCTTCTATTTGGATTCTCAAGAAAGGTCAGTTTTTCCCATTCTACTGTATATGTAAGAGATATATAAAAAATATTCCCTATGCATTTGACTGAGTATAGATTTTTATGGAATTTTCCTTCAGTGCTTGAGTGTGTATATAGAGTATATGTAATGTGCCTGTGTGTGCATGTATATAGGCAAGGGCATTGTTTAAGATGGCAAAGAATGCATAGTCCTCTGTTCCTATTTAGTTTATAAAGCCTACCTGAAAACAGTAGCCAACCAAAACATTTTTTTCCCCAAGATTGGGAACAATGGGTAGCTTCTACATATGCATAAGCTTCTCAAATGCATAAGCTTCTCAAATTACAAACCAAGCTTTTTTTTTGGTTTATTTCCTCTTCCTTATGTCCCCTAATTATATTTTGTTGTAGACAAAATATCTTTTCCTTCTTCTAACAATTTCCACGGAGATAGAAATGTTCATATATGTCACAGTACAGTTATAACTGATAGCAGAATATTTTTAGGGTGTTTTGTCGTGTATTTTTGATGAAGATGGAAGTCCTTTTTACATTTGATTACAGTGTCTAAACCTAGCCACTTCTGTATAAATTTATCCTTTGTTCGGCTTATTTTCTTTGGGGATATATTACTTTTCTCTATTTTTCCTCCAAAAATCCCTAGGTATGTAGTAAAGACCAAGAATTACCGCTTCAGTTTTTAAGGAATGCTATACAAGAGTGGAAACGGGTGGGAAAACAATTGCTACTTTGAATGTAGATCAGGTTACCTCTGTTCACTTAATCCTCACTTTCTACCCAAGAAAGCCCAGCCCCATATACGCATTAAGTTTTGGACTCTCCCTGTGTAGTGCTTGGTGAAAGAGAACAAGCTGTCTGCTGTCACATTTCCAGAGCCATGCCTTTGGAAAACAAAGGTCTGATTTTAAAGTCAGGTTTTAGGCAGGAAGAGTCGTGCAAGTAGAGGAGTACTTATACAAAGTGGGTAGCTGAACAATTGAGTTTTTGTAAATAAGTATAACAAATTACGAAGAATAAAAACCTAATGTATTTGCAAGGTGACCATGCGATTTTATAGGTGAAAGGTTATTATTTTCCCCAGCAAATCTGACGTATGCTGCAAGATGGGAAATCTTTTCTGTACCTGTTGACAGCAAAGCAGTAGTATGCATTAATGATTTAGCAAAGCTTGGACAGTTTCCCAAAGTTATTTTGCTTTTGTACAAGCAATTTAAATGCCTAACACTCCACACTCTACAGAAAATCTGGTATCTCTACGTAGTAATTTTAGCTGATTTCTCCTGGCATGGTCTTATTAAGCCTTGTCAATTACAACTTCAAATTTGGATTGTCCAAGCATTTTAGAACAGCAAGACAGTAGCTTATTCTGGATATTTGTTAATTTTATTGGGCAAATAATAACATTTTCTAGCCATTAGAGCTCATTTGTTAAATGTAGCTGTCAGAGCCTTCCATGGCCCCACAGACCTGACTGTTTGTACACCACCCCACTCCCCTCCCGAGACTATTCCCCCAGCTCAGGACCCCATTTCAGCCCCACCAGGGCTGAAAGGTGCAGAGAAAAATGCAGAGAGAAGCTTTAAGATTGTCATTGCTGAGAGGATTTCCTAACAAAAGCTTCTAACTCTTTAGGTTATGCCTTTAAGAAATGGATATGAAGTTGATAAATAAACATATCTTGAAGCTTCAAAATGCTGCTGCTGAAAAATATTAGCTGTGATTGCAAATAAAATAGATTTTTTTTTTGTATTTTTGAGAGGTGGCAATACAGGCTCCAAATGACTCAATCATTTTTCTGGTATGTGTCTTACAAGAATAGAAATTCATTTCTCCATAGCTGAGGGAGGAACTAGGGCCGTTTCAGCTTGTTTTTCAGCAGCTATGTTACCAGCGTTTATCCATCATTCATCCCTCCAGAAAAGCTAGTTCTGAAGTGCATTAGCCATACATGCTAATTTATCAGATCCTCTTGCCTCTTCTAGTAATATAATAGCTGCAATAGAGTAAAAGGTTAATTCTGGGGCTGTCTAGTACACTTTATCGTAGGTGAACATAAATGTGCATGCAATTCCAGGAACTGGTGAATAAATCGGATTTCATGATCATTCTGATTTTTTCACTGGAAGGAACATTTATTAATAGAAACCATTTCAGAAATAAACAAAACTATATTGAGAAAAAAAAAGATGTAAAATTGGCATTGTCCTTTGAGAGCAAGACCGAGACTATTCTTAACACATTAGGGATCCCACCCATTTTTTATTGATCTGAAAATATTCTGTGTGAGCAGTGTGCTGTAGTGACTGAGCAGTATTAATTATAGCAAGAGCGCACGAGTACCCCAGCAATGCACTTACAACTGCAGTTGGGCAATTTGTGTCTGAACTTCCATATAAGTTTCTCTTGTTCAATCTGTTGCTTTACAGAAATGTCCAAAGGTCTTAATAAGCTGTCAGGCAAAACAGAGTAGCTGGCATGGCTAAAGTGTTTCTGGGGCTTGGGTTAGTATCTCTGCTGGCAATACAATTTGCTGGAGTGCCAAGCAGGTTATTTCAGGCTAGCATAAGTACCCTCTTCTTTGAAGACTTACATTCCAGCACAATGTTTTCTTGTACATTTGATGTTTAATGTAATCGTTATTTTCTTTTCCAACAAATAATATTTTACAGCAAGTTTATGGTGGTAATTTACATTACCTTGTGGTTCAAAAAAAAAAAATTTATTTTTGGTTTGGAGGGTTTCTGTTCAACAACTTCAGCTGTATTTTTATTTATCTTGATTTACGAGGCATCAATCACTTCTTCACAAATATGTTATCTCATGTAGCAGAGTGCTCAGGACTCTGATTACATTACTGATTTTTAGCAGTTTAAAAATTAAGCATATAAAATAAACTAGTTGTATTAATCTTGCTCGTCACAGCTAGTCACAGAGAGAGAATAAAAAAATGATTCATTTACTATGTTTTAGAGGCATCATTCTGTATTCAGAATTACCTTTGTAAGGTGGTGTGTCTCAATTGATAACAAGTGCAACTTGTATCATAATCCAGAAGCCTTGTTTTTAGATGTCTATAATGATGAGGCAGTCTTCCCCTCCACCTTATTTAGAGACTTATGGCTTAAAGTACACAGTATTCTGAATCTTGACTTCTTCTTGACTGCAGTTTAATTCACTCCTTGGAATATTTATCTCGCTTCCTAGCCATAGAACTGCCCAGAAATCAAGTATCCTTTCCAGGAGCTTTTCTCTAAAAGAAATTGATTTTTCTTACTCTTCATTTTTCTTTATCAAGAGTGAATTTAGCATAGTTTAGACCTAGGACAAAGCATATTTATTGAGATTTTAATAAAGCATAACATATGAGCCATTCTGTTCATTCTGTGCCTTCACAGAATCCTGGCAAAAATAGCAGGAGAGACCAAAGTGTGTAAATATTTTCTTTAATAGCAAAAAATTGCTCATTATCTAGGAGTAATTACTCAAAATTTCCTTTTAGTCCTGACTGGAGAATTCTCTTCTCCATACGCTGCTAGATTATGTCACTTGAAAAGAGGCCTGATAATGCTTGCTTAACCTTGCTTACAATTACTATTCTGCTAAAACTAGTCACTACTGCTACATAATATTTTAATGAATCATGTGCATTCCTTTTATGCACCCAGGTAAAACACTCTGACTTTGCTACTTTAACTTAATGAGGATAGTGAACCCAAGGTACATTACCATAAAGGATGAGCTGAAAAGTTGGAGCTGTCTAATCTCTATAGGTATCTGTCATTTCATTTTACACTCTCTGGATGATGGACATTTGCAGAAGACTGATTTCCCTTTAAAGTTTCAAATTGAATCAGGACATTTGTTCAGCCTCTACTCTGTCCCTCTTACACCCAGCATACTCTCTAAGGATTAAAGAACTGTTACTTGTCACCTTTATCTGCCAAATCAAGAAGGAAGTGCATACACTGTTCCACTTGATCATTAAAAGATTTGAATTTCAGTCGCCTTTAGAAGATTTGCTGTATTTATAAAGGGTGAATCTTTTACTGATGGAACAGGCAAAGGCAACAGAATATATCACTTTGTATTCTTCCCTTTCAAACTTATTGCTGTGTTTTAGAAATATTTTAAAATTCAGGGTTGCTTTTTCCTGATCATAACGCTAACATATGTCTTTCCTCATTGGATGAATATGAAGTAGACTAAAACAACATATTCTTTACCCTCTAAATCAGCTATTTTATTAAATAAATTTTATTTTTAAATGTATTAAAATATAATTCTCTCTAATAGTCTATCAGCAAATTCATTCCCTGGAATTCAAGAGCTAAGTAGCCAGAAAAATAGATGTCTGCTCAGCAGCATGTCCATAGTGATTCTCTAAAAAAATTATCATCAAATTATTTGTATTTAATTGAAAATGAAGTGACTTCATTAAGTGCTGTAAAATTTCATCTTTGAAACAAAATGGTAAGAACAAGTTAAGTGCAAGGAAAAGGACAAAACTACTAATTCTGAATTAATTGCTAGCAAAAATAAGTGAAAAAGTGAAAGTGATCGCAAATCCAGGAATTGAGTCCTGCTCTGTTGCATCTCTTTCTTAGCTAACTGGCTGCAAAATCAGCACTGAACTGGGCATCTCTTTTTCTACGGAAAACCAGGTTGCAAAACCTGGAAAAATTACCAAAATTATTTATGAGTGATTTCCAATCTAGTTATGCCAGTAATACTATTTTCTCCCATTTTATTTAAAAATTCTACCTGTTTAACTTACTCAGAAAAGGTTACTTATATTTTAAAACTATTTCCAGGAGAAGAGGTATTTTGATTTTTGACTGAGGAGACCAAGCTGAAGTGACTGTGTCTGTTAGAAATTGACACTAATTACATTAAAAGTAAAATATGATTTACATTTTGTCTTGGGAAGTAGAGTATTCTTGCTGTCTTGGTATCTTTGTAATTAAACTGTATTTTCCATTTAAAAGAAATGTCACACAGTTTAAACTGTGAATTATGGACATCCCAAATTATTGGGTATATATCCAGGCTTTGCTATCCAGGAGTCAGACAAAATTATCGTGATCCTACTTATCCTTTATAAGTTAGAAATCTAAAATTGCTAAGGGAAGAATTTTGATGTAAAAAGATTAGGGAAAAATCCTACCTACTGAAGTCTATTAAGAATTATGCTTTATTTTTAATTATTATTTTATTTTAGAGTTGTTAAATGCTGAGAAAAACTTTCTGAAAGAAGCACCTTTGTGAGAACTGCCATCCTGAATTTTTTAAGTACATTGTGAGGCAACTTCATATAAATAGGAAAAATAAAAGCAAAGTATATAGAATCACAGAATGGTTAGGGTTGGAAGGGACCTTGAAGATCATCTAGTGCCAACCCCCCTGCCATGGATGGGCAGGGACACCTCCCACTACACCAGGCTGCTCAGAGCCCCGTCCAACCTGGCCTTGAACCCTTCCAGGGAGGGGGCAGCCACAGCTTCTCTGGGCAACCTGTGCCAGTGCCTCACCACCCTCATGGTGAAGAATTTCTTCCTAATATCTAAGCTAAATCTGCCCTCCTTTACTTTAAAACCATTCCCCCTTGTCCTTTCACTACACACCCTTGTCAAAAGTCCCTCTCCATCCTTCCTGCAGGCCCCCTTCAGGTACTGAGAGG
>KL270193.1:0-19693 GCA_000699545.1 Podiceps cristatus | reverse complement strand
GACAGGCTGGCAGGGCTGCTGGAACACTTACTTCTAAAGGCCAACGCTCGCCAGGTCCTAGGAACAATACTATAAGCAAGACAAATCATCATTTAAACAATCCCGGTTGCAGTTGGTGGAAGTTTTAAACATTTGAACAATCACATAAAACTTATAAACAGGAATCTTTCTCATTTTTTGAGTAGTGAGGGGATTCTCTTTATGCCTAGAGACCCGTGTATCGAGACCCACTGCCTTACAGATGGTCTGAGGGGGGACATCAGACCTGACCAGTTCATTTTGCCTGTCTGAAAACGTTTATCTTCACCTGGTATGACAAATATACATCAGGAGGAAACATACAGACACGCAGAGCGAAAACAAAAGGCCAGTTATTTCTGAAAAGAATTAGACATGTGAATTGCCCCTGGGATTGCCCTGTACATTCCATACCATGACGTCACACACGCTCCCCGGGGAACGTGTCCCACACATCCCCGTGTCCCGATCACTCGCTCCGCCGCATCCTGAGGGACTGCGCTGGCCCCGGCCCTCCCCGTGACGGCGGCTGCTCCCGGGGAAACGCGCACACCTCCCAGCAGCGGGATGACTTAAGCTCCAACACAGGACACGGCACGTGATCTCCAGAAGGAAAGCTGCTTGCGGGTGCGGGTTTGCCATCGGAGCGGGCCGCTCCCCTGCCCCGCGGGGCTGTCCTCCACCAGACCAGCAGCAGCCCCGGGCCACGGGCCCAGATGGTCCTGCCACCTCCAGCAAGGGACAGGCGACGCCACTACCCTGACAGAAAGCAGCTCCCAGGAGAAGGCGTAACCCTTCTCTTTCTGGCACCTAGCAGTAAGCCTGGGCGACTCAGGCTTTGAAGAAGAGAGTGGGTTTTGTTGGACTTCCATTATTCAAAGACTACTACTTTGGGGGGGAGGGAGGACGCAAACGCTTCTTGTCCTCATTCCAAAAATCCAGAATGATGCGAGGAAAAAAAATGCCAGTCCTAAAACTGTACACAGCAGTTCCAGTAGAAGTAATCTGATAATTTCCTCAAGCACACGCAGCAGCAACTCAATAAAAATAAATATGCTAATCAATGTATTTAGTCTTGGCCATTACATTTCATAAATATTTACTGTTCAGCATTCAGAGTCCAAATTCATGAGAATCAGTTAACAACCAAAGTAAGAAAGATGAAGTATTTTGTTCCACTGTGCCAATACAAAATACAGGCGTTTCCTACAGACCGCGCCACGGCTCTTTCATCACACGGGACGGGCTAGCACTCCCATAGCATAAACCTACAGCACCAGCCACGCAGGCAGCAGCACGTGGATTTACACTACCGGAGAGCCGGCACGTGGCCACAGTCTGTGGCTCAACTCTGATGTAGCATGTTCATTCGGATTCAGGAAAGGATAATTGAGGACATTAAATACTGAAATAAGCAGGCCCACAGCACTCAGGCATGGCGCAAGGAAGCGTCCACCAAGAGCTGGCATCACATTTGAGAAAATAAAACTGACCCTGAAAAACGCGAAGCCAATCATTTTGCTTTGTGGCATTCAAATAAGCAGTTCAAGTCTCCCCAAAGAACAAACACCAGACTGAGTGGGGCTATTCGTAAAGTGTGGCATTACCCTTCCCAAGTCAGGCTACCAAAGCCGGCTTGAGCTTGTCTGAATTTTAAATGAAAAGCTTTAAATAAAACCACCCTGATGCAGTTTGTGGAGCAAAACGAGAACCACATCAGATACCCTTTGTCAGGAACTTTACTTGCACTTGACCAATTCCCCTCCGGGTTTCTTCTATTCAGAAGCAATACAAGAGAAATACTTTTTGAAGGAATTCAAATATATGCAAACCTTGTAGTGAAGCACGTCTGTAGAGCTGAAAATAATCATGCTGGCAGGGGTATAATAACCAAGTATTTCGAACACAGCAATCAGAACTGAAATCGAGCGACTCGAGCGGGGAGCAGTAACCCCGCTCAGCTGCTACAGCTAAGCTGCGGTTCTGTGGAACGAAGCCTCTACCCCACAGAATTAAGCTGTGAAAAAACAGCGCAGGGGTGTGCTTCCCCCTTCCTTGGTAAGGCACAAAGCAGCACAAAGCTGACTAGGCCAGGGTGTCTTCACAGCAACAAGGGCTATTTTTGGTTTGCTGCTCTATGTTCCCTTACAGAATTCTTAGTCCCTAGAGATTACAGCACCAATTCACAGGAAGATGCCGTTTCCAGGCTCACACTTGCTCCTCTGTGATTTTCATGATCAACAGTCCCTTAAGTAGTACAATTCCTTAATCTTTTACAAAAAGATTTGCAGTCTGTGGTTGTCTTTCCTTCCAGCTGTGCATATTAAACGCTCTTTCTTCAATAAAGTGGTACCAGTAAAGTTCAGGTAAGAGCCGTGGAATTCCAATGGCAACGAAGATACACGGTTCCAAGGGAACTCTACGCAAATACATTTTCTCCTGCAAAAGCAGAGAAAATAGGCTTTAGAACATTTATTAGGAGGTAATCAATAGCCATTTGCTCTTGTTATGAACCTAATTTAAGAGTTGACCAAATCTTCGCTCCACAGATAACCCCCAAAGACATTACTTTTGAGTAAAAGTACTTAGATAGAACCAACGTCTTATTTTACTAGGACTATTGCACTCATAGTATATAAACAGAGAGGGGAGGATGAAATAGAGGACACTGAAGTCGTCCTAATCAAGATACTATTCAGAAACTCTGAACTAGTATTAAGCCTAATGCTGCAGTAGGTCATTATTTTTCTTGAAAATTCTGCAAAAGTTGCACGCTGTTTATAATAGACAAAACCCACACAGCTATTTGTAGAACCAGAAGGAGCACAATGTGCATAGGTACCACAAACTCTGAACCATTTTTCTTATCTGTAGTTGGACGTTGCACTTACAACTGCTCATGAAGATCACCATCACCCCCACTGCTCCTGAAGAAGCGTCTCCATTATTTTAATGCCCTGGAAAAAAAGCACAAATATATGCCAGTTTTACACACAACTTAAGTATTTCATAGATCCAAAAGGGTACCCAAAAGCATCCCAGTAAAGCCTTAAAAAAAAAAAAAAAAGGCAAATTGCGTTTTATGGTCCCGCACTAGCTCGGCGTGGTCCTCCCCGGAGGCACAGGGAGCGCTAGGGCAGCGGCTGCTCAGGGGGAGCCCGGAGGGGACAAAGGACCCTTGGCAGCCTGCAAGCTCTTCCAAGTGGAGGCTGCACAAAGCCAGGGCACTTGATCCGGTCACAGAGTTTATTCCAGGTCTGCCACTGCTTTGCTTGGGCCAAGACACTTCTCATCCCTGCACCCTGGTATATCCCTCTTTAAAAAGGAAATACCATCACTCATATTCTTTGCAAGCAATTGGGTGTGCAAGGATGAAAGCTTCCCCAGAAAGCCAGTACGATTATTCCTATAATGAAGGAAAGCAATACTGAAATTAAGTAAAAAATGCCGTCAGAGGACCATGAAGGTGAGTATTTCTCCTCCAGGACTGACGTGTGAAGGAAGGAGGAAGTACCAACCAATAAACTGTTACTAAAGCAAAACACAGGTTGAATCTAGAGGTTCTGTTTGTGGGGGGAGGCAGGCACTGCAGACGAGGCCTCGGTGCTCTCCACCCAGCAAGAGCTGCACAGCTGCAGCCACCGAACTGCTTACAGCAGCCTGAAAAACAGGGGGAAGCGTTCCCGCGAGCGTCCTTCCCGTGCCAGGGCCACAGACTGCTCTCCACAGCCAGATGCTTCACCATTTTGAAATTAATTCAAGTTCAAGGCTCAGTACAAAGTGAGAGAGAAACAGCTTCATGCTTGGTACAACGCAAAAAACACTCACTTTAGGTAAGAAAATCCACAGTGTCCTCCTCTCCCACACTTTTTGGCTCTGTCTGTGTACTGAAATTGTAGCAATTTGCCAACCCTACCTCGCACGTTTGGTCAGATCTTGTGGACTGAAGCAATTTGGAGCTTAGCTATAACCTGCATGGGGCTTACCCAAGTATGCTCTCTGTTTGTCAAGATAAAAGAAAAAGGATTTCTCAGTTTGAATCACCGTGAGAGTAGGGAAAAAAGGACAATTAATTTTAACAAATAGATCAAGAGTATTTCTTTTCGCATCTCTCCAAAAAATTGGACAAGGTATTTTATACCTATGAAAAACAGTTCATCTTCCATGCCTGGTCTTTGTAGAAGGCAGTGAGCTGACTACCTTAGTCTATCAATCCAAATTGGACATGCCACTGTTTACAGAATGAAGCACTAATTGACATAAGTGAAGACTCAGAGGTTCGCCTAGGGAATTTAAAAATGTTACTTATTGAATCAATTATGTTCACAGTGTGACAACTGCTTTTTCTTTTATTTCTCATAGCACTGCAGACTTTTAGGCAAAATGGTGTTGAGGAAGAAAATGGGAATGAGAGGGGACTCCATTAAATGAATAAAATATGAAAGGGCAGGTACAAGTCATTACCCACTATCTTTTCAGCAAGGAACAACTAAATCAAAGCTTAATCAATATATTCCTTTCAATGAAAGTTCAAACACTTAAATCTCAGCCCCAGGAGATGCGCCTTAAAGGAGCTAAATTTACACTGCTTAGAGTGCAATGATGCACTTGAAATGCAGAGCAAACATCACCTACCCATTAAACTCTGCACCTCTACAGCTGCCGCCTAAAAGCTTCTCCGACAGACACGCCATGGAACATTTTGGCTGCCAAAGGTGGCGGCACTCGGCTGCTGCAAGCAGCTATCCTGCCACAGGTGCCTCCCGACCCCTACCCTTACCTGCCCCATACCCAAAGCACTCAAGAGACGGGAGCCCAGCAGGTTCCCAGTTCAGGAACAGCTGCAGGCGACTCCTCCAGCGAGTGCCACTGCACTGAAACCACGGAGGGCAACAAGGGAAACGCAGAATGGTGGTCTACAGACTTGCTGAGCAACCTCCACTTGTATCTGCAGTATCTGCCAGGAGCCAGACCGGACTCCCAGCTGACAGGCACAGAGAGAATATATCACGCCTGCAACACCCTCCACACCGTTACCAAACACTCGGTTTTAAATAAGAGGTTAGGTGATGTACGGGAAAAGTATAAATGGCCCATCTGACTGTGATGAAGGCAATGCACGTTACAGCACACACTTCATTTCCATTGCCAGCACAGAAGCAGGGTAGCATTTTAACAGAATAGCAGGAAATCTCATGCTGTCTCTGAAAAGAGCACCTAATACCTTTCATTCTTTTTGTAACCATGTCAAAACACTTTTCAATTAAGTATTTCTTATTTGAGTTCAGCTCTGTCATTTAGCAAACACTACCTCACGGCCTTTAATTTCCATCTCCTTCTATATTCAAGTCAAGCAAAAAGAATCTAAAAAAGAAACCAAGAAGTGAAACTGACAGAAATGTTGCAACATTCAAAAGGGAACAGACAAAACATTTACCAACATAACAAAAGTTTCTTGCTACAAATGCTCCTTTATTGTGTGGCCTTAAAATTGCTGGTAACTTGGTCACCTGTACTGCTTCACACTGGCAGGGATCATAACTTAGACGTGTACAAGCTAATTAGGGCGCTTTTAAAAACACATGCACACCCCAAGGCTGATTTTAGGGGCCACCACTACTCCTCCTGGGCTGGAAACTTCTCCCAGACTGGGCTTGCAGACTACGGAGCATCCTTGCCCCTCTCTGAAGGAAGCCAGGCTCTCGCCAACAGACCCAGAACAGCCTGTGCCTGGTGGCTGGATTTACTGGCATAACTGCTCAGACTTGTGAATTATTCAGGAGGAAAGTTTTACTGGCAATAATGCGGGTGAATATCATTCATTAATACCATTTTTGAACAGGTAAGAAAAAAATAATCATAAATGCTGTATTTTCCACCCAAACACACTGACTTCTACAAACAAAAGCATGGCAGGAGAACTTTATCTCCTATATTTTAGTTCAGAGTTGGAATAAAATAAATGTGACAAATATGAGAAGCCATAAAACGTCACTGTCATTCTGTTGGGCATTTAAACACACACACACAAAACCAAAAAAACAAACCTACCCACAGAATAGGCTCAAATCTCAGAAAAATAATGATTAAAAAGATCAGTGCCTTTGCTGTCCATAAATAGTTTCATGAATAGTAACTTTTCCCTCTCTTTCTATAAAACATTTAATATTGTATGAATACATGAGCTTTATTGTAGTCATTCACAAAATTTAATATTTCTACAGCGTTTTCTCCTGCTCTGCATGTAGCTCATCCCCTCCTCCATTTCTCCTGCCCCCTCACATTGCTGCCTCCCACTCTTGCCTTACTCCCTTATCTCATCCAAGCCTCTCCAAACAGATGGATGGAGAAGCGCACTGCTGTCAGGATCGAGGAGATAAAGCAGGAATCATGGTTTGGCTTTGAAAGCAACATCCTTACATTCTCCAACCAATTACACCAGGGGCAAGAAAAGCAATGCCTTTTTGGTCAGACCATTAGGAAGGATGCAGATCAGGTATTGGAAGATAAGTTAATGGAAGCGTGCAGAACATTTATCAAGCAGTCATTTATGCAACATATATTTTAAAACTTTAAATATCATCTTTGTATTGCCTTTTATTACAGTTGGGTAAAATGTGCCTCAAAATTGCTCTATAGGGTTCCTTTTGTGGCTTGACTGTCTAACAACTTATAAGGAATGAAATGCATAGATACAGCTGCTGCCACGGGGAGATGGATGTTTTGGAGGTGGGAGAAAAAACAGGCAGGACTATACATTTGTACCAGATCTGGTGCACTTGTATTTTTCTTTTTCACAGATCTGCAGACACAGCCAAAATCGCTAAAGGATTTCTAATGCAGCATTGTAGAGATACTGTGAACTAGTTTGTTTTATCCGCTAGCTCTGCGCTGTCATAAGCCAGCAAGACACGTTTCATTGCTCACGGTCATTGCTTACACTAGCACAGCTGTCTACTTCGGTCTTGTTTTCTCTTTTAAAGCCACAACAAAAGATCTTATCAAGAATAAGAAAATGAATAAATGGCCGTGCTGTTTGAAATACACTTCCATCTACAGCTCTTGGGGCACAGATTCCAAAATCAGCTTCCGAAGCGCAAACGAGAGACGGGGGGCTGTCGGTCCCTGTGCCAGCAGAGAGGACAGCGTCCAAAGGGACTGTGGATGCTGCCTGGCTCCGTGCCCCAACACCCACTGACTGCAGCGGGAGAAGAGACAGGACACAGCTAAAGCCACTTAAAACCAAAACAAGAAAAAACAGAAGAAACTAAAACTTCAACAGTATTAACCACTTGCTCCCCATGAGTAATTAAAGAACGGTATAAGGCATGATCTGAACTTTGGACATCTAAGTTCATCTGAAAACCAAATTTCCCCATTAGATAACTAACAAAATGACAAATAACAGGAAATAGAAGTTCATTACAGTCTTGCAGTACATAAGATTCATGAACCCAGCCAAGAAAATGCCACATTTTCAGGCACATACATACGCTTTCACTTATCTGAAACAAGACAATGTTTGCCTCGAAACAAACATTGTCAAACAATGTTTGTCTTGAATGGGAGGGGGGCGGGGAGTGCAATAAACCCCTCTTACTTTCTCATCAAAAAGGTTCAATTAAACATTCCTTCCAGAACTCTTACTCCTTTTTCAGCAGGTGTAAATTTTAAACAGCAGGCACAGCACAACCTGAACCTTCCCATCTCTACAAGACACAAAATTCCAGAGAAGAGGACTTCCACAAAACTTTGTTTCCCAATGAACGCTTCAGCAGACGTTACCACTAAACCTACTTTATCAATATGACATGACTCCCAGAAAGGCCAGGCCTTGGAACACTAACTCCCTTGGGATGCTCTGCTGGATACCTTTTATCCTCTTCCATAATTCTTACTGAAAGACAGAACTACTGAAGTATACAGAACCACTACAGGGAGATTGACTGGGGCCATTCTAAATACATCAAGCTGCCAAAAAAAAAAAAAAATCTAATGTTACTGGAGAAAAATGTGTAACATGATATAAATTGATGTTGACTACTTTTGACTATTTCCATGTAATAATAATTTGCAGTTCTATAGCACCTTTACAGTATTAGCTGGTACAATGAGGCATTAGGAAGAAGAACTGTTTCAATGCCTGGGGGAAATCAGGAATAAGAATGAATTACAGAAACTGATACAGTCATACATGCTGTGAAATAAAACCATTATCATCATAAAACTAAGTCTATTTTTGTTCTGCTTATTCTCTGTAGACAAAAGAAAAAGTCAAGTATTTTTTCAACAATTAAAAGATGTAAAGAATCCAGACTTAAAACATCAATTTAATTTTGAGCTCGGATGATCTGGTGATTTGAAAAAAAAAAAAAATAGAATATAACTTGAGGAAGAAATTCAAGCAATAAACTTACCTTCTTCACACCTTGTTTTAAAAAGGATTGAGCAAAAGCTTCCAATACACAGTTGAGCAAACCTGCCCCCGTAACTGATATTCTCCCTTTCTGTGTGAAGTCTGTCCTAAGAAACAGGAACATAACAGCCTTTTATTGCTCTGTCTACTTAGTAACGTTAAGCATAAACTCTATGTTAGAAAGTCAGTGTTTGATACCCACGTCAGGGATTCATCTTGTACATTCGCGTATCTTGTACGGCCATCTCAAAGGCCAATGTAGCGAGAGGCAGGAACATCAGCGTAACGGGAGGTTTGTAATGCCCACCTGCCAGGGCCAGCGCTGCTGCAGGCCCAGCCACGCTCTGCCTCAGGAGGGACGTCCTGATGACGCCCAAAGAGCGGGAACACAGAGGGGTCTGGAGGAAAAGTTACAGCCATCTCTGGACACCTAAAACCAACCGCAGAAATGCTGAAACGCACTTGTACGGCTTCACGGAAAGTCCTCAGGACATCATCCCACCCAAGCTGGGGAGAGGCAGTATAACAGCGAGGAAAGGACCCCGGCTCCTATCCCTGCAGCATCCGCGCGCAGCCGGCACCACCGATGCCCTCGGCGGGCCACGACCCGCTGTTATTTCTGTCAATGCAATTCGGTAAGACGAGAACCGTGTGGAGCTCAGGTGCAGGAGCTGCACAACACAAGAAGGTCCCCTCAACCGCAGGATGGATGTCAGCAGTAAAAATCCACCACTACTCAGCTGCTCTGGCTGGGATTTATTCATTCATTTTGCAGTTTCACCATTGGAGGAGATGAAAAAGGGAGGCTCAAGGAAAACATTGATTCCTGATTGATTTCTGTAGCACACAGCTGGCAATGCCGCATCATTACAACACAGTCACAGGGAGAAACTCTATTAATGAGATCCAACTACTAAATTATTGACTAGTTAAGTACGGCAAATTTGGTCTAATTGTTTTCATGATGGGAGTTTAATTAAAGTGTCTTCAGTATAAAAAGTCTAGTAGCATTCTTGTTCAGACAGTGTCAGAGAGAGTTTCCAAAGCCTGCATGGCTTTCAAAACTAAATTAAAAGTTACATCCAGTGCAAGGCTCTTCAAAAGAGGGAGCTTTTGTACAGGAGGTCTTTTTAATTCCCATTCCAGCTGATGAGCACTGCTCATGCATCACATGCACCTCTCCACATCAGAGACAGATCTCACCCTGCGCCCACTGTGCTGCGAGAGACTGCAGCTCCCTCGGGCCGTACGGAACGAGGGAAATAAAGGGAAGCTGACGCAACTGAGGGACTAAAAAGGCAAAGAAATGCTTCTGGTGGGGAGGGGGAAAGCAGTCAAACCAGAACACAGAGGGATGGCAAATGACACTGGAGACAAAATTCAAGCTACACGGGGATTCTCCAGTGCAGAAAGGCGGGTAAAACCTGCCCAGGCCCACGGAGATTTGCCAGTACATAGCTTCCACATAAGTCCAGGCAGTCAGAGGGGAGCTTTGCCACTGACTTTCCCTGCCAGTTTGGCACTGGGCACAGGCAACCC
The DNA here is from genome assembly GCA_000699545.1 of Podiceps cristatus. Classification (NCBI taxonomy): domain Eukaryota; kingdom Metazoa; phylum Chordata; class Aves; order Podicipediformes; family Podicipedidae; genus Podiceps; species Podiceps cristatus. The sequence goes on along the minus strand of KL270193.1, from coordinate 9,720 downwards.
TTCCCAGAGCCCTCCCTGCCACCACGGACACTGCCCAGCTCAGCTGGGTGGAAAGGAAGCTCGTACCTAAAGTACGTAACTCACACTTCTAGGGTAAGCAAAAGCGAATTACTCTAGAAATTGTCCCTAACCCAAGCACGTACGCATGCAAGTGGAGAACAGCTGGCAAGATTCAGAGTGGTTTGATATGCTGGTAGCAAACACTGCGAGCCCCAGAGCCCTCCGGAGCCACATCCCAAGGGCAGTGCCGGAAAACACCGGGGCAGTATTGGCAAGCTGCCCCAGATCCTCTGCAGGCAAACACCGCTCGGCTCTGGACCCGCTCAGCCTGGGGCTCTGCCTGTGGCCAGGCCTGGCCTGCGGGACCTAACTGGCATTTCTGGATTTTAGACATCAAGACGAGATGCTTGTCTATCTAGAACAGCAATTAAATCATGAAAACCAAATAAAAACTGTCATGAAGGAGTTCAGCCAAGAAGATAACACAGGTGCTTTCTGGCCTCTGACCATACAGATATGCATCATCATGCCTTTTTCAATAGTTTATAATTTATTTATGGTATTGTTTGTTTGCTACTAGATCTTTTCAGACATTTATAAGCTCTGCTTGGAAGCATCCACAATAATTCACTTTGCAAGAATATGCAGCAGTTGGCATCACTGTGTTCACATTTATTTAGGACAAAATATCTACCTGACATTAAGAGGAAGAACCACACTGTGGTTAAATTGCCTGGTTGGGGCTAAGCAAGCATCGCTTCAATTGCCCCAGTTCCATGAGGGACACCAGGAAGGTCACAGTCTCTCTTCCCTGACTTGCGGTTCTCTATTTAAGGAAATAAAGGATGCAACAGCCAATCTCAAACTGGGTAAACTAACTCACAACCTACGGGTGACGCTCTGCTAAACATCTAAGCCACCGGTCCCTGTAGAGACTGGATTCATGGTTTGATTTTCTACAGCATATCAATCTACCATCAAAGTAGCTGGGCTTAAGTCAGCCCGGACAGGTAGAACTTCATCTGGCAGGTAGAAATATTCTGGATTCCCATCAGCATCACCCCCCGACGCACGCCTGGGACCAGGCTGCAGGTCTCCAAAGCAGCAGCTCTGTCACTCACCCACTGCCCAGAGATCTCCTTGCAGAGGCACCCAGCAGGGCTGCGGGTGCCACGGCTGTAACGTGCCCCGGGGAAGGCCTGCAGCCGCCGCCCGACCCATCAGCTCCCTGCTGCGGGAGCAGGCAGTGCCTGGCGCCCAGCCCAGCACACCCCCCGGAGGTGGGGGAGTGGCGGAGGCAGTCGCCCTGCTCCCGCAGCTGGTCGAGATGCAAGCCAGCAAAGCAGCGCTCTGCTTTCATTCATCAGCATCCTTAGCAATGTCATGTTAAAGCTGGTTAAACAAACAGTCCGCTACAACATGAGGACAGCGCCTGAGGGGCAGAACTTTCTCATTCCCTTCACACTTTTAGTGCCCTGAAGAGTTTCAGGAGGCTGCTACTGAAGTCTGCCCAGCAGTGCTTAGTAGGGAAGAAAGACAAGCTTCTGCCTGTACTGAGGCCACCATCACTCTCGTAATGTTCTCTCTTTAGGGGCATAACATACAATTTTCCCACTAATCAGGATCACATGAGTCTCTTTGTTGTGTGTTTCCTTATTTCTCTCCAATGCAAGAGTGTGCTGCTAGTGTTACACCCTTTGCATAATTCCTTTATCTATTCAAATGTAAAAGTCACTGTACACATACTACATGCGGCTGAAATTTCACACCTGTTTTGCCAGCCAGCACTTGTTAGATCCAATTACCTCTGTAAGATTCCTGAAGAGGTGGTGGCAGTCACCCAGGAACCCTTGAACCTACCTGGCCAGGGCAACAAGGCCAAGGTCCATGGGACCCTGCAGCCGCTGACCTGCATCGGCACCCACCATACCTCCAGAGGCACCGTCGCCGGGCAGGCAGGTGACAGCCCGTGTAAGTGAGCCTGCCGAGCTGCCATCACGCTCTGGCAGCCCAGCTACGCCTCTCATTTAAACGCTGCTTCTCTGCCTTCCCGATTGCCACAGTACGCGTTAAGGTAAGAGCGAGCGGTGCTGACACCGAGCTCGGACAACTCCCCTGCACAAGCCCACAGGAGCAGCACACCAAGGACTGTGCCTTTCCTCAACTGGAACTGAAGAGCCTGGAAAACTGGCCGTGAGTGAGTGCCCGGCTGCAGCAGTTAAGAGTTTCTACACCAACAGGACCAACATCTACAGTTGCAATGCAACTCTGATGCAGCAGAAGCCTCAGTAAGGAGAGAGAGTCTCAGAAAACTTTCAAAACAAAACATTTTAAAAAGCCAGAAGAACGTGTCCTCAAACTGCAACGTCCCAGCACGGGGCTTTCAAAAATGCCTAAGCCACAAGGAATTTAATTTCTTCTGAAGTTAGTGGGTTTTTTCTTAAACATCCTTAGAGCTTTCCGAAGTCACATGGACTTTGCTGGACAACCCTGCCACGCTTCCCAGGGAACACCACAAGGCAAAAATAATTACTAATTACAAGAGACACCAGAACAAAGTAAGAATTAACGGGGTTGACATCAGCTGGAAATAAATCCTTTTCTAAAGACGGTCACGTGTCTCGCATACCTGCTCATTTCAATGCTACAGGAATTAGAAATTCCATGCTGATCCTGCCGTAAATGTGCATAAAGACATTTCCAGGCTTCACTCTGCAGAAACACAAGTGTATGTTCTCCCAGGCAAAGTCCCATGGCAGCTTACGTCTCCAGGGCACAGCAGGCCAAACACCGGAGAAAGAAAATTGTTTGGGAACAAGTATGCTCCATGCCAATGGCTGGCAAGCAGGAGGGAGCTGATAATTTTTAAACTGCTGTCCGAGCATCTGTTGGTAGACACGAGAGCAGAACGAACACTCTGGCTACGCCCGCTGTGCAGGAACAGCGGGGCAGCCTTCTATGACTGCAGAGCAGCACACAGAAAATTAATTTCCAGCAATTATTTGTGCTCTGGCCAGAGAACCTAACCTCATGTCTGAACAAGCCAGAGGAAAGCTACAGGGTATCTACAGCTGCTGCTGCAAATGCATTCAAGACATACCAAAGAAATTATTCATATCATCACAGAATGGTTTGCGTTGGAAGGGACCTTAAAGACCATCTAGTTCCAACCCCCTGCCACAGGCAGAGACACCCTCCACTACATCAGGTTGCCCATAGCCTTATCCAACCTGGCCTTAAACACTTCCAGGGACGAGGCATCAACAACTTCTCTGTGCAACCTGTGTCAGTGCCTCATCACCCTCACGGTGAAGAAGACCCTTCTCATTCCAAGCATTCAAAAGGCAACAGAAAATCGATTTTCAGGGCTACGGTTCTGCAGTAGCAGCCCTGAGCCAGCACAAGGGCACTGCTACACCGAGGGCAGCACTCACCAGTTTGGATTCTCCAAGCTCTCTCTGAAGACAGACTCCTCACTCAGAGACGCATACTGTGTCCACGTGAGACAATGAGTTTTCATAGCCATATTTCTTTTTTGCATATTCAGCCAAGATTCCTCTTCCAAGTAAACGTTGGGCACTTTTAAGACACTGACCTGGGAAATAGAAGAATTACAGCTTTTTATTTTAAAAAAAAAAAAAAAAGAAAAGAAAAAAAAAAAGTAGAATCACTTCTCAGTATTTTGAAAGCATTACTAGCCTCAGAGGACAAGTCTGAGGATTCAGGAGGGCACATCAGCTGCGGTTAGCCCAACTTGTTGAGCTAGCCACTCAACTTCCTCAGCAGCTACTAAAGACCATGCGAATGCTCCGAGATCTAGGGAAGTTCCGCGGTCCCCAGCTGGACTTCCAAGACCACTGCAGGCCACCTTACCTGCATCACTTCATGCTTCCTGTCTTGCTGCTGACAGCTAATTTATGCCAACAAAGGGTAACAGAAGCTACTTCCAGTTACACGCAACGCAGCCAAGCCCGCCAGCTAAACCACGAGGGCAGGAGAAAGGCTTGCACCGCCTTTGCTAGGCGCAGCGGCTGATGCCCTTCTCCCAGGAGGCCTCCTCCTCCGAGAGCCCACTTGTCGACCTCAGTGACCTTGATCTAGCAAGCGTGGGCCAAAGAAGGGATGAAAATCTCACCATCAGTTTATTTACGTTCTGCCTGCATAGGACAATGATACGCTCTCCTTGGCAGGTGAGGCTTGGAAGACACAAACACATGTTTAAAGGCAAAAACACAGAGAGTCATCAGCACCAGGAAAAGAGTACGTGCATACACCTAAGCATGCAGGTTGTCAAATAGTAGGTTTTTAATCATGCATGAATCTAAATGTACTTTTCTGCCTACAGACTATCTGCTGCAAGATACTCTGGGAAAAAAAAATTAATAATAAGGCTAATTCTCGTCTCATAACAAACTGCGAAGAAAGGACCGTCACTAGAAGGGACACAGGAGAGAGACACAAAGGGATTACACAACCTTACATTTTCTACAGCTTCATCTTATCTTCTTTATAGGGACTCTACAATGCCATATTTAACTTGCAACATGTTATAGGCACATTAAGTATTATTTTAGTTCCCTCTGAATTCACTTACAGAACAGTTTTGTGAGAGATCACAACCCAGTGTGGTCAGGAGCCATGGATCAGACATCCAAAATACCTGAGCTCAGCTTAGAAATAATTACCCGGTGTTTACTACTAGCTGCTGCCTTTTGCTGAGATCCACGAGGCTGGGCTTTTATAGAAATACCATTACTACACAAAAATTGCGAGCATTGACAGCAATAAGATTATTATATTGGGGTGAGGGGAATAGCTGTACTTTCACTGTGGCCCAGGTAACATTTTAAAACAGCTTTAATTTTTCCAGGTACAAAAGTTAAAAGCCCATCACCGCGTGCAAAACAACCACCACCACCAGTTACATCTTGGTATGCCAAAGGCTATAATTTTGTTCATTCAACTTAAATATAAGATCAGTTCCTAGAGAATTTTTTTTCTCTTAACTTCTCTTTAAAAGTAACTTTTTAAATTAAAAAACAAAACAAAAATCCAAAACCCAACACATTAGGAAATCTGATCCTTTTAAACAGGATAAACCACAGTGAAGCATTAAGATTTTACAACTTGACTAAATCTCTCGAAGTAGTTACCTTTCTTAAAATTTCAGGAATTACATTCTGGCATGTTGCAATTCTCCTCCGGTAAATAATCCCTGTAGACAAATCTGATGATAAAAGAAAATCAGAAGGGAAGAGTTACAGCAGCAAATATTACCATTTTTTTGCATTAAAAACAAAATAGTTGGAAGACTTCACAACACAGCAAATGTGCAAGCAGAAATGCTGGCAAAATAACACAGCATTGGGGGGGGGGTATTTGTGGGGTTTGGGCGGGGGGGAGGTTGTTTGTTCATTTGGGTTGTTTTTTTTTTTTTTTTAAAGTATAACCAAGTACTTCTGCTGCTTTGCCAGACAGAGGGCTGTAAATAAGACTGCCACGGGCATTTTGCGCTCTGCCTCAGGAGGAGGGCACCTGCATCCATGACTGCAACCCAGCCCGGGAACAAACGTTCTGCTGGCATTTACAGCAGTGCTGCTGGGCAGCAAAGCACTGCCGGCAGCGCCGGACTCCCTCCTGCAGACTGGGCAGGGTCTGGCAGGACCCACTGGAGAACCCTGCTCCCGGGTGGACGATGGCTGGGGTGAGAGAAAAGCTCAGGCGACTGAGCTACAAGACCAACATACAGACTTAGGATTTAGTTTATTTCTGTTCCCACACAACTGAAATTCTCGGGCTCATGCTCTGGGCAAACACGCCGTGTACGAGATTTACAGAACAGTCCTGTCTCATCACACATTTATTTTTGTATTGAGTTGGACCCAGTGACAAGGACAAAACTATCTATTAGGAAACAAATTACAGTTATTTAGTATCTCCAAAAAATGTCTGGCTTTTAGAATCACTTTGCCTTTTAATATTTAATGACTCAGATCAAGAACAGAACGCTACTGAACAAGCCAACTGGCAGGCAGCCCAGGTTAAAGACTTCTCCGGGATAAGAGAGTACCTTCTCGAACAGTTGCATTTGGTGGGATCTGTGAAATGAAAACTTCATGGGGTTTGGTTTTCTAACAAACACATCACATTAATAATATGAAGCATCTCCATGCAACATAGAGCAGAAAAGCATTCTCTGGGAAGAGAGGTTTACTGCATTTGAAGAAAACAGCAACGGCAGCACTAATGCTCGGCTTTCTTCAATCTCAGGGCAACCTCACTAACAACTTGCTTAGAAAGAGAGTATAAACCAGGAATTAAGAGCCACCATTAAACCTGAGCTACAAGACAGAGACATCTCTAAATGCGTGATAAACACTTTCGGGACTCCAACTTTAGGGATTAAAGCATTTGGGACTAAAAATTTAAAGTCTGTAAATTCTTATTTCCTCCCAAATGAGTATTTTCATCACAGTGCCTGTATTAGGAAGAAAGGTGGTTGGTTATTTCCACACAAAGTCCTATGGTAGGACTGCCCATGTGTTGGCAGAGCTATCTAATACATCTTCCACACAGGCACATTACTAAAGTGCCTAACTGCAAACATTTCCTGCGAGCTCGGCAACTGGAAAACAAAACTCCACATGGTAGGGGCAGACCTGATCTGACAACTGAGCTCTGACCCGAGCAATTTATTTTCCTGTCAATATGACTGGGAAATGGTAACATCCAATTTTCAGTATTTCAGGAATTCTGACTGATAAAGCGAGAGACTGAGGATCTGTGCTTGCTTTCTGACTGTCAGCATCCTACAAGGCCACCGCCCAAGCCTCCGATGCCTAGAACTACCTCCTCATCTGGGAAGTGAAACAGCACGCGATCCCTCTGAAAGCAGGGATCATGAAAGCCAAGCAGCGCGATGCCCGTGGAGCGCCTGAGGCGTGATCCACACACCTCACTGTGCTCCCTTCCAGGGGCCTTACATCTGAACTGTAGAGCATTGCAGATGGAGACCATCACAGAAACACCAAGGAACCATACAACAAAAGAACATACTACAGGGAAACCAGGCGCAACATGTCTAATAGCCTCAGAATAAGTTGAAAATTCAAATACTTAATGCAGTTAAAACACACTTGGGGGGGTAATATTTCGTTGGTCTTGCTTACACAATGTCCAGCATGCAGGAACCCCAGGTATGGCTGCAGTGCCCAGCTTCTACTGAAATACAACTTCTACATCATTCTTTTGAAAGGTTATGAAAAATTTTAATTAGCTCTGTAAGAAAAGTCAGGTAGCTTACCTGTTTTCTCTTCCACTGTTTCTACAGCCGTGACGTGTTTCTCCATGGGACTAGGATACTGGAATAAAAATGCGTAAGGTAAAGATTACCACTTCTCACTTGGGTAAAAGGGAATTACTAGCTGTCACTTGTCAAGTCAGAAGCAGTTTCATAGCTTCTCTCAACAGGTACGAGCTGCCTGATATTAACAATCTGCAGTCTCCATTCAAGTTAGCGGAAAGGAAGAATTTAGTAAGATTATCTTAGTAAGAAAGATAGTAAAACAGAAAACCCACAACACCACTAAGAAAAAAAACACTTGAAGAGGAAACGCTAGCTCCTGCCGCAGCATACAGACATCTTCCACACACCTTCCACACCCAGAAACAAAGACACAAGCTCTTGACCTGTATCACGTTTTTCAAAGGAGGGCTATGGAGAGCTTTTGACAGCGCAGCAACTCCATGGGCCAAAGCCCCCACACCGCACTCCGCACAGAACAACGGCATCCCAAGTTTCTGCAGCAAGCTCGCTCCCTGTCACTGCTGCTAAGCGTGTGCAGCCACACAACCTATTTCCTCAAGCAAAAAGCTGGAAAGGCACAGCATAGCAACACCTGAATGCAGGCTCTGGTATGTAACATTTCACTGTCCGGCCAAAGCTGCTACAGGAGCGTGACAGCAGGACGTCACTTCGGGCTGCAGTGTGGGTCCATCCTGGCAAGAGGGCACGCTCTTCGCCCGGGGGCTGGCCTGCAGCGAGTTAAGGGATTGTTACTGCCTGCTCCTGCTCAGGGGAACCTCATTTTCCTTAGGCCATACAGACAAGTTATTTCAAGGCTGGTAGAAACAGATTCTCACTCCAAGACCCCCCACTGAAAAGGAATTATGCCAAAATCGTGTAGGTTGCCTGAATGGCAACATCCGATACAAGAAATGTATGCACAAGAACAGGACTTCTAAGGATGAACAGTCTATTTTGGAACTTACAATACTCCTCTGGCTAGAAATGAGACACAGAAGGCTACAAGGACCTCACTCTCCATTGCAAAGAGCAATCAACATTGACCTGAATAACGTACTCTAAACTGTAAAGTGCAACATAATTTACAGAAGTCAAATAATACTCAAAAGTTACTGTAACCTCCATGCTAAAACAAATGCCAGACTGAAGAAATACTGACCACCAGGTTGACATGAAACAAAATACAAAACTTTAGGAAAGGTGGGGAAATTGCATTTTAAGGCTAACTCGGTTTAGGTAATGCAATTACAATGTGCAGTAATAGGTGCTCCACAATTCTGATATAAAAAAAATCTTGGGTTCTAACCTAAAAAGGTCAACATCTCCAGAACAGGCTGTTCTATAATCCAGCTCTACTATTTTTTTCTTACTGCAGAATAAAAGTTCATTTTAAAAGCGCAAGGTTTTCAAGTCCTGTACTACACAGAAATTGGAGGCTTCTCCACAACATGCTACTTTGAAATGGCAGTAGTGGCATAATTACATTATCAATGTAACTTACGCTCTGTAAGGCCCAGTCGTGTGAAACAAAGAGCCATTTACATAAATCTTTCACTAAATAGCAGGCTCTATTACCCCACTATTTAAACAGAAATAGACTCGATTTCCTATACAGCACAGTAAAAGAAATAACACTACAAGTCTACAAGCAGATGTAATGGCTAGAAGAGACTAACAGACCACAAAAAAACCCCCCCAGCCACAAAAATAGCAATTCCAGCCAGCCACAGCTTCCCTGCAAGGTTTCCATTCCCCGGGGATGCCAAAGCTAACAGCAGCAGAGAACAAAGAGATCTCTGCCTGGCTGCTGTTTCAGCCCTGCAGTAACTCAACCTTCAGCCCTCCTGCCCAGCACCAGAGGCACAGGAGTTCCATCCCTGTCTGAAGGGCTACCATTAGCCCAAGGGCTCCAGCCCTGCCCTGCAGTCTCCTTGCCCGGGAGCACAAACACAAACAGCACTGCGTCACCTCTCCTGCTCAGCAAGGGCACGGGGCAGGCGCTGCCATCCCTTCCAGAAGTCGCACGCGACACTGGCTCCAGCATCATCCCCAGCTCCTTGTGCTGGGACGCAGCACAGAGCAAGGACTTTCGAAATTCGGAATTCTCTGAAGAGAGCTGGCTACTACTGAGCTGCTCACCTGCGGTCATGCCCGAATGTCAAGGCTCCCGCCATGCACTGTTCACCGAGAACACAACTGCTGGCCACGCCACAAATCATAGAAGCATTAAGGCTGGAAAAGACCTCCAAGATCAAGTCCAACCGTCAACCCAACACCACCGTGCCTACTAAACCGTGTCCCGGAAGGACACAAAGGGCACCCCTGCGCCAGGAGAGAGGACTCGGGGTGCTGAGACAGGGGTGGGCTGCACACCTGCTCTTGCCACGTCCCTGGGCGCTCTCAAGGCACAGCTA
>KL270192.1:29495-51406 GCA_000699545.1 Podiceps cristatus | reverse complement strand
CCCGCCATCACCAAAATGTCTGTCAAACTTCCCTGAAACTCTGTCCCCCTAATAGCTTCAGCCTTTTCTTCTTTAGAATCTGGAGTGCTTTTATATTTTATAAAGATAGTGCAAATAGGTCCAAATATATAGATTTAGCTATGTTTGCCAGCATAGTTCCGCTGTTTATTTAAATTTTTGGTTGCTAAATATTGGACAGTTTTGGTGAAAGTGGATGATATTTCAAGTGAACTGTTTTGTTATTTTACTTTTTTTTTTTTCATCCTATTTCTTTTCAGCAAAGAGACCAGGTAAGTAGGTGTTAAAGAAAAGCTGTGAAACTTAAAGCAGTGGATGTTTCTGCTCTCAAATTTCTTAACTTTTTTTTTTTCAGTTTGCTGTGGACTATCTAGGTTATTTCATCCTATCCACGTGGTTTCTTTCTTAATGAACTGGATGTGTGAGGGAAGTGGTGAGGTAGAGGAAGAAAAGGGCAAGAGTTGTGCTTGAGAGAATGTCTATTTTCACTCTTCTTTTGTCTTGTTGTATTTCAGGTATACAAATGCTCTCAGTCCAGCCAGACACCAAGCCGAAAGGTTGTGCTGGCTGCAACCGTAAGATTAAAGACCGGTATCTTCTAAAGGCCCTGGACAAATATTGGCATGAAGACTGCCTGAAATGTGCCTGCTGTGACTGTCGCCTGGGGGAGGTGGGCTCTACCTTGTACACCAAAGCCAACCTTATCCTTTGCCGCAGAGACTATCTGAGGTAGGCCACGTCCTTCTTACGTTCACTGACAAACTTGCTAAATCTGTTCAGCCCTTCCTGTGTATTCGCTCTTGCATAGGCGGTACTTGGCCTTGTAGGGCCAAGTAAGTATACATGGAGGATGAGAAAAGAAATACCACAGTATGGAGATAAAACTAAAATTTGAATCAAAAAAGCGCATGTATCCAGGTCACACGGGCGGTTGCCAGTTTCCTGATGCTAATGCTAGGGCCTTGTGCTCAGAGGAGGAAGAGAATGGAGTACACCCTCTGTGTTTCCCACAGCACCATGCTACTGGGGGGAGGGGGTGGTCTCCTGCTTCTCCATGCATCACGGTGGTGGCCAGGTGTAGTGGCCTGAAACTGCACACGTGGTTTTTGCCAGATCCAGTGTGTGTGAGGAGTGCTTCACTAGTCTTCATTTACCCACTTTCATCCTCTTCGTTTGCCAGGGGGATTTAATTTGTGGCACTGGAAGCTTTATGAATGTTTCCATTTAGTTGTTAGAAGCTGGACCAAGATGACCGTCGTCCCCATGCTAAATAGCCATGTACCTAGTAGGCTCAAGTCCACTCTGGTCCTGATTTAATTCGATGACCTGGGTGGGATGCCGGGTAACCTGTTACCACTTTTCAGATAGCAAATTGTCACCTGATTTTCTATTTTGTTTGCTTGTGGACCTACGTTCTCGGAAGTATTTGAGGTATAACTTATAGCAAAGTACTGATGAGCAGCTCCAGGCTGGTTTATCTGCAGATTGTATGTGAATAAGTAGGGCTACTTTGCAGGAGCTCAGTTTAATCGGGAAGTTTAGCCTCCCTAGGCTCTCAATAGTAAATAGAGAGAAAAGGCTCCTCTGGGGTGATTCAGAGCACCTATTTCCTATAGAAGCACCTTTCCTCCATTCTCTGTGGAGGGGGCCTAATGAGACTAGCTGCTCCAGGCTAACGTGAACTTCTGGGAATATTTCTCCTGCCCCTGCAGTGAAGCCTTTTCCTTTTAAAGGGACATTCATGTCAGTAATACATTGGGGCAAAATAAAAATTCTCTTTGAATGTATTAACTTACAAGTTCAGTTTAAGTACAGGTACCAAATAGGAGGTTCCCACACACCTATCAGTTCCCAAGTTGTACAGCATGGGTAGGGTGGAACAGGAATCAAGGCTAAAGTATTAACAACTATTGGTACTCTGGCTCTCTATTTTACAACCTGGTTTTTTTCCAGAGTGGAACAAAAACCTTCACAAATGCATTGTGCGTTTGTTGAGCTGGGGCTGCAAGGCAAAGTTCTTCAGACATGGGCTTGGACTACTTAGTGGTAAAAGTGCTCTGCTGCCCATTAAAACTCTGAACTGAATGCAAGCGAGAGAGTGCTGGAAATTTAGCATAGATTCTGCACCTTAAAGCCATTGTTTTAAAACTGCCAAAGTAGTAGGTAACAAAACCGTACTTTTAAAAACTGTCAGGAAACTGTTTGAATAAAAGGGAATTGTTGTACTTATGATCTTGAAGCCTGTGTCTATAGAGAGGGGTTGGAACAGCTTCTGGGGTAGCATCCTAATTTTTAAAACCCATTTTAAGAATCTTTCTACAAGTGACTGCAGGAGTGAGAAAACTCTCCTATGGCTGTTTGATCTGAGTTCCAAATTTACTGGAGACTTGGAACTTACTGAATCTCCCAGTGCAGCAGATCCAATGTTTTAAAATCAAATGTTTAAAATCAAAACCAAAAGTGATCTAGTAGTAGAGATATGAGCAAAGTATTTCCCTAGCACAGATGCATGTGCACACACTGTTGCTCTCTGGTCTTTGAAGGTGTAACAAGAGTAAATATTTTGCTAGCAGATTGTTAAAATTCATACTAAGTGATTCAGAGAAAGGATACTGTACTTGCTGTCTTGTCATGACCACATTCAAAGCTGGGGTTTCAGTTATTTATTCATACATAATATTTACACCAGTGCAAAATTGCACCAGTGAAACCAGCATATATGAGAAATCCGATAATCAGTTTTAAGATGTTTCTGATTTTTGACTTCGGGTTTATCAAGTCTTCATGAAGCTATCTTGTCATGAGCCTTCTTTATACGTGATTCTTGTGAGTGCATAGATTTAAACTTGGTATTTACACTAAACTTCAAACTGATGCACTTAAGGTAATTGCAGATAGTCATTTGCCTCATTGCGTCTTATCTACTTAGTTATGCAGTGAACCTATAAAAGTGATCTTTTTAATGCTAATGTAGAAACTAGTTAAATGTTCTCTAGCTTTGTAGTCAAATAAGCTTTCATATTTAGCTACCCACTTGATATGAATTTAAAGAACAAATTACTTTGTACTAATGATCAGATTAAGGTTTGATTATGGTTTCAAACTATCCTCTTATTTTTTCTTTCTTTTAACCATAAAGGGAGTCTTTGCTACATATAAAACTGTTTCAGCTTCCTATTAATTTATGTGGTGCCCTCTAGAGGATATGTGGCTTGAACGATACTATAAAGAGTAAAATTGCTTATTAACTTGTCTCTCTGTGTTCATTATGTCTTTCAATAAGACAGCCATTCTACAGATGCTATAAGCAATAATGTAGCCAGTTTGGATGCTTTAACATTCATGGTTAAATTTGCAAACTGTGTGACTGTGTCTTTGGCTATTTGCAAAGATACTTGTAGTATCTCTCATTTAGATATGCCTGCCGAAAAATGATACCCTCCCTCGGCACTGACACATGGTCTTGCTCTGTATTTGAGCCCTGAAGTACCCACTTTGAGCTTTTCATAAATACTTTGTATCTTTAGATCTTCAAAACTTGCTTTTCTCCTTTGGTAAAATTGGTTAATTTTGCTATATTAAAACATTTTTCTTCGGGGTGGAGGCAGGTTGAGGGGATAGAAGAAATCTGTAACAAGGTAACGAGCTTGGAAGATGCTTTGGGTGTGAGAGGCTTTACCCTGGAATCTGATTCACGTGAGTCTCTCCAGTGGTTTCGGAGGCAGCGTATGACACCAGGGGTATCAGGAATGAACTCTGTTTTGTTAACGAGGATGAGAACTGACTTGAGTAAAGAAAGGACTCAATGTTAGAAATAACACACTCGGTGAAAATGATATGCAGAGTATAATTCCCCTGCAGGCTTCTGTCTCCTACTTATACACTCTTGGGTTAGAAAGTGAAGACTTAATTTAAGGAACTTAGGTTTACGCCAATATTTCAAGTCCATTTACAGTAAGTGAAATATGCAAGATTTTTTTTTTCTTTTTCCCTTCAGAGCTGTACGGTGACATCTTAATGTATCAGCCTATCCTGCTCTGTCCTCTCTTCTGACTGGCAGCACGTCCATTTACAAGCACAATATTCCCTTTGAAATCTGTCATTACTGCCATTAATGACCAGTCGTTATGTTAACAGCCCAAGGGCTGTTAACATGTCAAACTGGTTGTTAACTGGAATGTTATTACTTATTTAAACCGCAGGTATGAGTTGTGTGAAATGTGCTTTGGTTGTGCGTTCTGAGCTGCTTCTGCTCAAAACAATAGGGAAGCAGCGGAGTGTTTGCCTTTGGGGTGCCAAGGGATTTGCTTTCTCTTCCATCTGCTCATTTGATTTCTGCATATTTGTGAGGTCCTCCTACCCCTGGGCAGCCTCCTAATTTCAGGTGCAACTCCGTGCAATCCCGTCTCATAGCCTTGTGTGCAAATGGGCAGCCACGGATATTTCCAGATGCACAGTAATGCTTGCTGCACATTTGAGATTAATATCTGGCCCCTAAAAGTGCAGAATGAAAGACCGACAATTACATGTAACTCAGTTGTATTAAATAATGAGCTTCCTCGGATGCAGCGAAAATATGAAAGTACAGCTGTGCTAAGCTAGTAGCAATGTAGGTCAATCACCCTTTTCACTTAGGTTTTTAACTGCGCAAACCCTGCTGAGCGACCAATGACTACAAAGTGCTGTTTCATTCCTATTTAATTTTGGCAGCATTTTACTGAAGAGCGGGCATTCATGCAGCTAAATTATCTTCACCGTTTCTGGTTTTAACTCCAGCTCCATGACACTAAATGTTGGAGTGCATATCTCTTAGTAAACACAAAGAATATGGTTTCTGATTTTTTTTTTTTTTTCCAAATCCATCTCTTAACATGGAAATTGAATTAGAACTTTTATTACTTTTTGCATAATTTCCCTAGCCAGGCAAATAGATCATAGGAAAAGGATTAAGAAAACTAATATATTGGGGTGGAATTTTTGCCCTTAAACACACCTAGAACCTTACTGGGGATAGGGAGGATGGTGACACAAAAGTCTGCCCCCCCGCTGCCCAACCTTGGTATTGATTTCGTTCATAAATGTACTGCAGACTTTAGAAGTACCACTGAATAGCTGTGAAGATGAGTAGATCACTGTTCCTGAAGAAAGAGGCAGATCGTGTTGGGTTTTTTTTTTTTTTTTCTTTCCCCACCTGCTGGTTCGAAGACCTGAGACAAGCCAAGTTTTTAAAATACATATATTGGATGAGATCTTGTAAATAATGAGACGTGACTGCAGAAAGTGTTCAACCATAAGCATCGTAAAGATGCTGCCTCTGTAAAATATTTAACTTGTGAAAAGGTGCAGACTGAAAAGAGTAGAGTTTAGGAAGCAGCCTTTTTCTGTACAACTGCTCACACTCTAAAGGCTATTATTACTTTAAAAATGATTACATAGGAGTACTTAGGGAGACTTAAAATGTCTCATGGCCTGGTACTGATTAGCAGATCCTATTTTTCTCTCGTGTTGTGGAAAGTGCACATTAGTATCGCAAACATCTAATGTATCAGCTCTCTTTATATGCACATATGAATACTCTACATGGATATTTTCACAGGTAGTGGGTTATAAGGTGTTTTCAAAATTACACCTCAGTATGCTTCTTGCTCAGCTTGATTAAATAAGGGTAGATCTTTAAAGATTTAAACATTCTGAGTTTTCAGGAATGTTGAGGTATTTATGGAAGTGAGGCTTAAGAGAGCTCTGATTTCTTCACGAAAGCTTTGTAGAACTGAATCCTTATTTATGCACTAATATCCTTGTTGCAATGCATTTGAAGTATTCAAGGGAGTACTAGTTTGCAGGAGTAGGCCCTAAAAATATTTTAAAATATATACAAAAATGTAGGTGTAGCGGTCTGCTTGTTCTAATTTTGCTGTGTGAGATGAATGTTATCCTAAATTTACATCAATTGTATCATTTAGCATGTCTTAAAAAGAAAAAAGGCAAGACTACTCTCTCTCCCACTAATTGCCAAAGGTTTTTAAACTCTCCAAACACTTTAACAGTTGTTGGAGGGATAACAGTATACTACAAGGAGAGTAACGCATGTACATACAGTTAATCTACCCAATTTGCAAAGAATAATACTTTGGATTTAGTCACAGTCTAGTTTTGCTTGTTCTTATTTTAGTTCATCTATGATAGCTTTTAATAAGAAACATTTAATTAAGCTGTTAAAATTGGTGTTCAAGTTATGTTGAAATGCTGTAAAATGTGTGTACTCGTCTGACGCTCTGAGTTGTGTGTTTCCCTGTATCTGTTGGTATTTTTCTTCAGAGCTGCCAAATTTTTAATAATTGTGTTATTTTTAGTGGCTTAAAATACACAGTTTAATTTCCAAGAATGGGAATGTTCCCTCTTATAAAGCTTCTTGAAAACCAGACACTTCTCTTGTGTTGTCAAAATACCTCATTAATCCCCTCAAAACGGTCAAAGAATTTCAGGAGACTTTTCAGATGAAAGTACAGTACCTCTTAAAGCCTGTCCTATAGTTCTTCATTACCTTTCGACAGTACGGTGTATTTTGATGGAAAATTATTTCACTAAAAAGATTTTGTCAATACATAACAGCTCAATAAATTTCAATAGAAGTGACAATTTTGGGGCAGCCTAGGTAAGTCTGCAGTGCCAGAGGATGGGATATCATTCTTGGTGAAAGAACAGCAATACTATGAGTCTGCTTAGTATTTTCTATAACCTCTTTTAAAAGAAATGCAACTTTCTTGAATTCCTCCTTGCTGAATTTTTCCTCAGAAATGACTTTGACTAGTGGTTTTGTGAAATATGTTTAACATAATACTCATATTAAAATGATTTACTTCAGGAGTAAATATTATCAACTGTATTATGACATGATTTGACATCCAAGGTTTAACTGGAAACTTCTTGCTTTTTTGGCCAGAAGCATATGTGAAACAATGCATCTATGTATAACGTAGCAGAAGAATATTTAGTTCTTATTGCCTACCACAGAGATGCCTTTAAGTTCTAATTTCTGCTTCATATCTGTTCCTTTGAAAAAAATTTGAAAGCAGGTCTCTACTATGTAATCAAAAAAAAGAAACAAAACAAAACCCAAAACCAAAAAAACCCACAACCCCCCCCAAAAAAAAATAAAAAAAACCAAAACAAAACCCAAAACCAAAAAAACCCACAACCCCCCAAAAAAACAAATAAAAAAACCAAAACAAAACCAAAAACCCAACCCAAAACACTACTTACTAAATTTTGTTACATTGTATTTGCTATAGTCTTCAAATGTTCCAGATAATATATAGCATTCTTTCTTGATGTGAATGTTTGAATACTATGTACCAAGCATAGCCGTTTTTCCGTAAAGTTTAGTCATGAGCAAAGTGAAAAGTTCAAATACTGCCCACCTGGAAATAGAAATTTCATGTAAAATTTCATAATAGATAATTGAGATTTAGCCATTGAAATGGACAAAATTGTGAAACACTTTCATTGCTCCTGACTTTAGGAATTGATTTATCTTTTAATTTTTCACTGAAGTGAAATATATTCATGGTGGATTTGGAAACCAAAATACACAGTACGCAATAGTCAGATGTTTTGTAAATGAAATTGCTTTTAACTATCACTGTCCTTAAGAATCCATATTTTGGGTGTACCTTACCAAATGCATTATTTTTTTGATGGCTAACTTCACAATGGATTCCTTAGTATGATAATGGAGGACCTTTTAGATAAATCTAAGTAATAGGCACAAGCTGCCTTTTTTTTTTTTTCCTGCACAAAATATTCTTGATTTTTTTAAAGTTTTTTAGACATAAATATCCAAAGCAATGAGTCTACATTGTCAAAAAGCTTTACATGTTTTACACCTACTTCCCTGTAATGTAATTCTGGTACTGTTGTTTCACACCTTCCTGAGTCTGCTTCTTGCATATGCTGAATCAATTAGCCTTTGGCACTTGAGCCTCATTGTATGTGATTGGTATTTTTAAAAAATGGCTACAGATATCAGTAGATTCATATTTTAAAAGAGAAAAGGCTGTTTAAGTTGTTTCTAGAATGTGCTGGCTTTTAGATATATGTATGAATTTATGAAATTAACATCATCCTAAAAAAAAAAGGATGGATGGAAGAGCTAGCTGTACCCGATCAAGGGGGAAGTCTGTAATGGGCTAGAAATAACTAAAATTTGGATTTACAGAAACTTCTGGTTCTATTTCTTTCTAATATTTAGAAAGATATTAAAACAAAAGCAACCAAACAAAAATCCTGAAACATATCCTGGGTCAAAAATTCACAAAAGTGCTATCAGTTCTATATATTCTGCTATATTAGCGAGAATATAAACTGCTCAAATAACAGGGTAAGTAGTTCAGCCAAATCTTTTAACAAGCCATGTATCAAAATGAAGCAATATACAGCTAAGTTACCTTGCAAGCTCTCCATGCTCACGTCCTCTCTGCACATCTGCTTGGTATGATACTTATGCATATATTTATGCAGAAATCATGGTGGAATTCTGCACCCCACATTATACAGGCACTCACAATATGGTCCTGTCTTTAAAATGAGTTAAGTCAGGCTTTAAATGTATGTTAACAATTAAGCATCCTGATAGCCCTATGGCAATCAGTGAGGTTAGTTGCAGGCTTAATTTAAGCGGGTGCTAAAATGTCACGATGGAGTGCCAGTATAGCGAATTCACAATTCAGTCCCTCTTCCACAATCCATCCCCTTCCATCAGAACTGCAGCCACCAGCAACTGGAGAGTATTTAGCACCCATTTTTCAAAGAGTGCGATGGCCTCAATTATTAACTGCAAAATATTTTCCTTTGGGATTAGAGTAAATCCTGTTTATCTATTTTATAACAAAACACAACACAAGGGAACCTTTCACTAGCAGAAAATCGCTACTTTTGTAAAAGAACATGTTCAGCTCTGGCATGATGTTCCTCGGGAAATTCTCCTGCAGGTCTTGAGTGAAGTGGTATTCTGCAGTACTGGAATTTAAGCTTTTTGTTTTTTTTTTCTTTTGCAAAAAATGATAATGTCCTATGTTGGCACATAGTGGATGAATGTGAGAATTGCACAACAAGCAAAGTTAAAATTATTTTTGGGGAGGCAATAGCAGAGAACATCAGGATTTTATTGTATCATTTTTACATTTGGGGGAGGTGGGAATAAGTAAATAAGTGAGAATAAGTCAAATTGTACATTTGGATCCAAATGTATAATATGATGATATATTGGACTAATTAGGAAGACATTATACTATACCAGGTAGCAAATATCCCCTTGCTCTTGTATTGCTGCTTTTGTTTTGAACAAAGCTTGAACCTTTGGACTTTATGTACAGGAGCTATCACTTTTCTCTCTTGATACTAGAATGTGCAAAATGCTTGTGAATCAAACCTGATTTTAGTTCAAGACAAGCTTCCAAGCCATAAATATAATCATATGCAGAGTCTCAAGTTCTAGCTTAGTGAACAGTATTTATTATATTGTAACCTTGCATTGAACAATATTGTTGTTCCACCATGGGACAAAATCAATGTTATTTTTACTATATTTTATAATGTTATTTCTTTGCAGAGACCTTAAAGAGAAACATGTAGTAGAGAAAAGTTGATGCAAAACCAGATTTAATAATTAACCTCCCCTCTTTAAATACATCTGCTCTAAGAGAGAGAGGACTTTATTATTATTGATCAACTTCTAAAAATAGTTCCGGTAACAATCTGTGAACTTGGTTTTGTCTTTTAGATAAATTTTTAGGAAGGATTTCTAGGTAGCGACAGCTTAAATGAGTTACAGGCTATGGATTAGGAATGGTAATAACAATTGCAATCACTGAATTATTGTCTTAGTTCTGACCTTCTTTCATGATGGTGGCTTCTACTTAAATCTTGTTTTTCTGCAGTCAGGACTGTTACCTTCAGAGCTACTACTCTTTCTCAAAATTTGCATTAAAAATTTAAGATTGTTTGTTTGTTTTAAAGAGTAGAAAACTTCACAATTCATCTTCCCATAAAGAAAGAAATTGCTTTTTGCTACTTTCTAATTTGTCTTCAACAGACTTTACACAGAATTCAAAAGTTGCTATGCTTTGAGATTTAGGTTTACAAAATAAAAAATATCCCCACAACTTTTCAAATAAATTTTGATAAGCCTAGTGTGTCTGCCTTACGCAAAGTGTCAAAAAGGGGGAGGGAAGTCTCAATAAGGAGCTGCTCTGCTATAGTTTTTGTTGGCTTCCTTATTTAATTTGTAATCTGATACATTTCAGAACAATTAATACTAAAATAGCATTAACCCCAATCCTACAAATGTATACTACGTGCTTGACTTGATGTACCCTGAATAATCCTATGGAAAGCTATAGGGCCTATTAATTTATGAAACATGCTTTAGTAAAGCCAAATATTTAAAACTGGAATATCTTTGTCTGCAAACCTATCTTGAATTGCTATGTCCTTGTTTTTTCATGTGCTACGCACTGTACAGCGATTACCCCTACGCACAGCACAACGTCCCTCTCTGGCCTGTTGGTCCAGGAAAATCTCAAATCCACAACTCGGCTCCTGGCCAGGCACCTTGCTGCCACGTCTAGGATGTCAATCAAAGTCTTGACACCTGTAACAACCTTGCCCTGTTTCTCTCTGACAGAAAGTATGGTTATTTGTATGCTAATCCTACATGCTACCACCCCCAAATCAAACTGCTGCTGGTTGATTTAAGGCTCTAACTCTTGGCTTATCTCTACAACCGTTTGGCAGCTCACGGGCTCTGCTCTCCACAGCCTTCCTGGGAGACAGCGAGCGGCAGGAGGTGGGACAAAACTTTATTAAAAAGCCCTGGGATTTTGTGTTGATGTTTGTGAATCTTGGGTCCTCAATTCTCTTTCTCTTCACGCTCCAAAATTGTGCTAATGAACCTGTCCTGTGTGCTTAGCAGCTTTGGGCTTCTAGAATGATGTGTTCATTTTTATTAAGGTTTTACATTCATGCATTTTTATGCTCCATGTAATATTAAAAAAAAAAAAAAAATCCACCATGACATTGAAGACTTTTAACAGGGAGCACTAAAAAGTAAATTAAAATATATTCTTTCTGCACAGAATTTCACTTATTAAAACAATCTTAAAACCTAGAGGAAATGCTGCAAACATTGCAGCAACTGTGCTGGTTTTAATGAGCCTAGCTGTAGTCTGGAGTTAGCCAAGAGCACTTCCCCCAGCACCTCCTTACCTAATTCAGTCATAATGCGGAGTGAACCGCTAGTAAAAAGTCAGGGAGCAAAACAAAGAGAAATGACGACTTGGCGGGCAGACATCCAACGATGGGTTCTTCTGAGGCCTTTCATTACGATCCCTGATGTGTCCCTGTCAGGGTCCCAATTACTCTCCGTCTCCAGGTGCAGCACAGCCTGAGTGCTTTCCTGTAGTAGCCATAACAAGGTCTGTCTTCTCCTTATTATTTGTGTCTTTTAAATAGGTTCTCCTCTGTAATTAGAGGTAAAATATACATTTATATTTTATAAGGGCACATTTGAAATGTGTAGGGTAGGTTGTAGCACCCATTGCATTGGCCATGGAATAGTTTGAAGGTGAGCACAAGAAGTACAACCTCTTCCTGCTATGGTAAGCAGGTGATTGCTTTCATCCGCTGTTTTTCTATCCTTATACAAATATACCTTCTCTACCAAAAGATCCCTGAGGTTTACTCTGAATAAAAGCTACTAT
Organism: Podiceps cristatus; assembly: GCA_000699545.1. Classification (NCBI taxonomy): domain Eukaryota; kingdom Metazoa; phylum Chordata; class Aves; order Podicipediformes; family Podicipedidae; genus Podiceps; species Podiceps cristatus. The sequence goes on along the minus strand of KL270192.1, from coordinate 39,629 downwards.
GTATTTGCAAAATTTACTGTAATTTGTCAGATTATCACTCTTGATAGGAAGGTACTGTGTCTGAACAAATAACTCTGGAACCAACTATCCTGAGTAATCTTATTATTAATCACATAGTCTTACTATGTTGGCAGATAAACAGTTTTCCTCATGGCCTGTTGAAAAAGTAATTTTTATCTATTCTATGTATGTGTCTGTATAAATGTATGTGTAAGGTTCTTTTAGGAGACATACAACCAGTCTATAATATTTTTTTCTGATGCTTTCGTTTTAACTACCACAAATCCTTTTCTTCTGAAGTCCAGCTCTTTCTCCTCATAAGCTGATCCTTCCGGTTTTAAGGTATGCTTTTTGAAAAAGGTAGCTCTCGACAGCAACTCCTACATGCCTCCTGTTTGGCTTACTTGTGCAATACTGTCAATATTATATAAGTACTAGAGCGTTGCTTTTAGCAGAGTACCAAAAAGCTGGTATAGGGACAAATATTCCTCTTCCACCTCAGAAAAAAAAAAAAAAAAAAAAAAGGGAGGTGGGGTGGGAATGTAATGGGAAGGAAACAAATTTAGAAAATGATTCCAAGCCTGTTTGGTTTCCCAGAAAATCTTGCCTATGTGGAAAGATGTGATTTTTGTCAGTGGAAGCCTGGAAATTGCTATCCCTGCAAGGTACTCAAGAACCAACCCTGCAAGGTACTGAAGAACAAACCCTCTTACCTCCCAAACTTTGAAGAACTGTTTTATGCATGCTTTTAAGCACTGCTTCTTTGAATGCTTAAGCTCTAGCTGACCTCTTGAGGAACCAAATCTAACCTAGACCCAACGTGCTTGTCTGTTGAGAAAAGGCACTGAAAAGCACAGTTCCATAGCCCGTGCACTACAGTGTCTTCCAGCAGTGCCTTGCTTTCCAGATTGGGTGGTGACATCCAAAGATGGCATCTTCCTGATAGGAGAAAGAGATCAAGTATTACCAATGTATTTGTCGTTTGCCTTCAGAATTGTCAGAGGAGAAAAAAAAAAAAACAAAACAAAAAAAACCCCAAAACCAAACAAAAAACCCCCAAACCACCCAACACACAACAGTTAGGCCTAACTCAGCCTCACTGCAGTGTCGCTTGTTGAAGGCACTACTGCTGATGGGTGGAGGATGTACTGCAAAGTTCTTGTGTCTGCCCCTGCTTCAGTGCCATGTGTCTGGTGACCACTATAATCCCTTCTTCCTTCTGCTGTGTATGAGGGACAGAAGTAGGTATGGCTCTAGTTCTTACTTGAAGAAGTTAGAGAAGCAAAAGGGTTAACAGCTGCACCCTTTTCTCTGCTTTCCCTGAAATTTCAGAATGCCAAAGATGACAGATAACGTGACTTTTGTGTAGGCGACTGTCCTTCCTCATCAGTAATATTTTGGGAGGAAAAATTATTAAATTGCAAATTTAAGAAAAGTTGTCAAGAGAAGACAACATCAGTTGTCATTAGATGGGACCCCTGATTTCTGTTCCTAAAACTAAATGCAGTCACTAAGACAGCTGCATCTGGGCAGATCACTCTTCCGTAGATTTGCAGTCTTGCTGTCAGTTTTCCATCCTCCTTTTGCTCAAAGGGAACACCATCAAACTGGACAACTCCCCACTTTTTAGTGATTGGGAAAGAATGACAGTTCGTGTGCTCCAAACTGAGTGGTTTTGCTGCAAGATTAATTCTGGAGTTCCTCTGTCATTCTGGGTGTTGGGCTGTGTGAACAGAGGCTGTTCATAGCATGCAGAAGTTTTGGTAAGGAAGAAATCCCTGTTGGGAGTAACATAGCCTTTCTCCGTTCTGCATCACTCTTGCCACCACCACCCCCCAAAACCCCCCAAACCCAAGAAAAAAGTCCTATCACATACCTCTTCTATGATAAAAGGATATGAAAAATATAACAGGTGCTCTCTAAAAACAGATGAAAGCAGCACATGCAGTAAATCAGAAGGTGGTTAAATTACGGCAGCAGACGTTTGGCTCTGCCAGATTTAAAAGGTCAACACCAAAAGGCAGGCTGGGAAAAAAGTTCCAGTAAAGTGGCAAGAAAGAATAAAAGTTTGAAGTCAAAGGATGCTGCTGTATTCATCCCAACACAAATGATGTCTAGTCACACACATGATATTTATATCAAATGTTTCTTCTTGTGGTCCTAACTATATTGAGCATGCTGTTGTTTCTTCCTTAATGCAATCTCCAAAGGTCAATCAAGTTAAAGAGTCAGGCTGATGAGATTAGATATTACTTTAAAAAATGACCAGAAAAAGTGTGTTTGGAGAGAGGCCTGAACATGTCTCCAATATAATTCTGTCTGGTTTGCTCCAGGTTCCTGTATCATTTTCTGGAAACACTGTGTGAACTGAACCGATCTACTTTAGCTCTGAGTGTGCTTTCTCGTTCTCTGGCGATAGCTGAGGTATCTGCATGTTCTTGGGGAGAGATGAGGGAGTCTTCTGGGCACAGGACAAAAATAAAATGACAGGTTTAAGTGCTTTTTTTAATGCTCCAGGGAGATTTTACTATCTGAATTGTGTGCAGTGAGCAGGGATTTTTCATTTCATACATCATTCACGACTTGCTGCAGTGATTCCAAAAAGTCACACAAGCTGAGTCGCTGCTTGCACCAAAGCACAGAATTTTTAGTTTGTGAGTTTTAACAATGGATGTCAGAGCTTTATTACGGCTTCACCCAAAATCTGCACTGGGGAGGTACGGTGTCAGGTGTTAGAGAAAAAGAGTAACTTGTCTGAGGACACTGGAGGATACACAATAATGACTACGGCAAGATTCAGCATGTTTTTTCCTTCCCCTCCTTGTTCTCTCATTGCTATTAGCTTGATGCACAAGAAAGGTGAGCAGGTCCCCTGCTTTATCTTCAATCTCCATACTAAAGTCTTGTGGTAGCACTAGCTGAGGACATTGGTTTACATTAAGCTATTATACTGACACAGAGCTGTGAGCAACACGTGAAGTTTGCCTCTGTGTTTATCCTCTCATGCATTTATTTAGGATTAGTCAACACCTTTTCCAGAAATTGTGAAGTGTCTGGGATGATATACTAAAGGTGAGGTGATTTAAATCTAGTTTTATCATTTTTTTTCATCTGCTTTGGAAGCTTTGTAGCAAATGCATGAATCTTTAATTGCTATAGTAAAAAACAGAGAGTGGGAAGAAAACCTTTTCTAGCAATGTCACCTATGAACACTGAAGCTAGACTAGCTTTCTGTGTCTGTCAGTGGAGCTGGAGTACATGGCTACACAAGACTCTGGACAGATGGGTGAGCATCTTGTTTTACAGTGTTATATAGCAGTTACCGTCCATGTGCCCACCATGGGCTTTCTGCCTTTTTCTGTAGTCTCAAGAAAGCAAGCAACCTCGTTACCTGGCAGCCCTTACAGATCAGCTGTGTTAAAGACTGAGTTGTTACCCATACCTTGACATCACATTCTTTAGAACTGAAGGAATGCAAATGGGTTAGATTATTACCTTGTTTCTTTTGATTACGGAGGGTGCTGCATTGCAGTTTTGGAGACTCTTCCTGGACAGTGTAGCATCCACCCTCCAAAGGCGGGCTACACAGAAGGAGGCAGGCCGCTGCAGGAGGTGGGCCAAGCGTCCCCTCTTCAAGGAGGTGCCCTTTCAAGGCTAAGAGGGAAGCTAGAAGCAGCCTCAGCAACCCTGATAGGATCAGCCTGTATTTTCTGGATTTTCTTTTTTTTTTTTTTTTTTTTTTTCCAGAGAGCAGAGCAGCTAAACGCTTCCCCTCATATTGTGAGGGGGTGGGTGAGGTCAGGCTGCAGAGCTGACATGTAATGGTCACGATGGGCAAGAACAAGCTCTGCATCTGGAAGGCACTGGGCCGTAGCTTTCTGAGCAGTGCTGGTTGATGTGCCAGCACACCAGCTTCTCCTTTGGCCTCTGCAGTGCTTTTTTCTGGTGGCCTCCTATAGCCCAGTATGGCTCGATATGTGTCCTTTCTGTTCTTTCCCAGCATCGTTTTTCCAGTTATACAGCTCCTTTCAGTCAGGGCGAGGGAAGCCCTGAGGGGAATCTTCCCAGAGAGGTCCTACTGGGGGGTAGACAGGCTATTCAAGAAACCTTTAAAAGGCCAGCAATTGCATTCCCATCCAGTGCCAAAATTTCAGCCTAAGATTCTTGAAGTTATTTTTGTACCCTTACAGCTCTGTGCTGCTTCAGCTGCCAAAGGAGCTCGGCATAATGTTGACAGGTCTATCCAGAACATCTGCTGTGAACCCTCCATTGGTTCTGCCAAAGCAGACTTTGTAGGATGGGCCCTTGGAAGGGAGTTTATGGTCGCGTTCCCCCATTCTCACAGCAATTCCCCCTCGGTTGGATGCAGGGCCTGCAGAGCCCACTTATCCCGTTCCAGCCCCTTCATCTGGCACTCGGCACCTACAGGAGGGCAGGAATCTGAAAGCAGGCTTTGTTATGACAGTGATCTCCAGATCTGGTAGCAGATGTTGCTTGTGAGAAGCAATTTTGTTCCAGCCAAACCTTCTTCAGCTCTGCTGAGGAGATGCATAGAGAATCTCATAAGGCTACAGGCTTTGGCAAGGAAACTCAGCATTTACCAGTGCCAGCTACTCTCTGTATTTCTTTTTGAAGGCTATGTAAAGCAAATGATCTCTTCTCTGTCTCTGTGAAACAGCTGTAAATTTCTCTTCCTTTAAAACCCCCACCCATTAAACAACCCTGCAACAGCCAACAGTTATCAGATGGAAAATGAACTATGTGCCTAGGAGAAAGAGTTGTGTATCTGCCTCTCTTGGTCCACTGGACTTTTTGTATGCCAGCACTTTAATTCATAATATTCCCGGGAAGTATAAATCCCTGGTAATTTCCGTAATGGCCTTTTAAGAAGTCTTGTCACCTTTTAAAAAGATATTTTCTTCTCCTTTTTCCTCTGTCCCTCCCCAGCTCCATCCGTTGTTTGCTTTAACCTTATCCTCTGTATACAGACTGCTGCTTTACCTTGTGCTGCATTCCTCTCTGCTTTGGGCCCAGAAGGTCCATCTAAAATACTTTTAGCTTACTTTAAATCAGTGTTTGTGATAATCCCTTTCCACTAATTCCTGGGAGCTAAAAAGTCTTCCTCATTTTGAAGGAGGAAGTTTTGCCTTAAATTTGGAACTGGGACTTCATTATTTCTGTCTTCCTGCCCAAGGTGTCTGTTCCCTTGAGGCTGAGGAGATGTCCTGTTCTGGTTTTTATAGCAGAGACAACTAAGATCTTGGGACTGTTTTGCGTACCACAGAAGAAGTTTTTGTGGAGCAGTGAATTTACCCAAGATTAAGTCAATCTTGCTTGTTTTCTTTGCTGACGATGATGAGTCTATCCCAAAGGGGGTGGGGAAAGTCATATTTCTTTAAAGGAGCAATTAACAAGTAAGTAATACATAGCTTTTTCATCTAAATGATTTTGTATATTTTGATTGATTTTATTCTTGTGAATAATTCTTTGCCCATTACCCTTTTATGGTGCTGGTAGATTAAGGTGCTGGATGAAAGTCACGTTTGAGTTCAGCAAAACCGATGAGGTTTCTAAAAGTGCTCCACACTCCTGCTGATTCTTGAAATCAGAGGAGAATTGTGCCAGTGTTGAGCTGTTTATAAATCCACTCCCAACCTACCAATTCACAAAAAGAGATGTTGACCCTGCTGCAGATGGCTCACATGAGGTCGTATACACCCACATAATCTATGGCAAAGATGTCACAGAAGAGAGATTCTCAAGGGTGGTCCCTCGCAGCTAAAGGGCACTTCATGTGCATCAGCACCAGAAAACTTGTTTTTCCAAGTAACTAGGAGTATAATAGTCTGATTAACTATTGAAATGCAGCCCCTATGTAAATTTACTGTGACTTTAGGAACTGCTGCTGTTTCCAGTCCTTGTACTGTAAAATTGCAGGGTTGGGTGCATTTCACACAGAAAAATTGCCATTTTTCTTCTCTTCTTGCCAGGACCCTATTATTTTAAGTGCAAAACATCTTTATTTTATGAAGTTCTTGTTCCTGCTTGTTTTGGGGAGAGTGGGCTTGTTTTAAGGAAAAAAAAAAAATGGTTACAAGATTGTTAGTTAAGCAGCTCAGTGAAAAGCTTGCTATTTTGTTTTTACTATTAAAATATCCCCTAATCCACCTCACTGGGTTTCTGCCATTCTTGTAATATTCAATCAAGGCCTTGTTGTGTGAGAAACGTGACAATGCATTGTTGGCACTTTACAAACCTACAGCCCTCGGCAATAGTTAATGAGAGGCAGGGTTTTTTCCCTGTGCAGGACACAATGAAATTTTAGACAGATGAATGCTAAGAGAACCCTATGTACCAAAGGCAATGTTTACTGCATGTAATACATATCATTGTTTGTCTCCTGTAGTGAAAAATACTTGTGTCATGCTGTTAAAATGTACTCCTGACAGAACAGAGCTTGCTATTATAGGGTCCATTGCTTAAAAAAATGATATACTGACAGAAATACAATTTAAGAAAATTTAACACCAAGGGTAGTCGACCATGTAGGCTACTATTAAGGGGCCAAAACTCAAGGCCATGGTTTTATTAAAAAAGAGAGATAGTTTATTTGCTAGTAGCAGGTAAGGTTTAAAAAAAATAGGATGGAGAAAAGAGAAAAGGAAAAAAATCAAACTTACATCCCTTGGTTTCTAGTGTGTAAAAAATTAATAAAAGCAACAGTTCAATAAGATTTTATTGCAGAAATGTTTAAGTGAAACATTTTAGGAGTGCTTCAGATTTTTAAACAGTTACTTATGCTGTGGAGCGCTGTAGCACTACAGTGCATAACAAATTGTTGCTTTTGGATGCAAGGCACGCCCAGTGCTTTTCATAAAATGAATAGTGAGACCTGGTTAATTTGAATCAGTTTGTGCATCCCTCCATATTTTTCTTTGGTTTTAAAAGCATATTGAGATTAACAGTTTGCTGATGTAAGCAAGTACCGTATTGCATTTGGCTGGCTAACCTTGTACAGTTAAATCGTCAGATGTTTAAGTTAGTAGTGGTCAAATTATTAGTCTCTAATTTTGGTCTAGAATTTATTTGCTCCTTCCCATTTCTTCATTGCAAATTTCTAATTGCACATTGCTAATTCATGATGTGCGTCAGGCTATGGGGCACTGACAAGCCATTTTTTTGTATCTCTCTGCCTTGTGTAATTAATTACCAAAATCACAACTTCTGTTCCTTGGTGAAAAAGCTTTAACTTCCCAAACACTAAAAGGGAAATGGAAAATACTTGGCTTGTGCAGAAGATACACAGTGTTATACTGGTAACCGATAGATTCAGTAAAGTATAAAACTGTGCGTGTCTGAGCCCTCAGCAGGGTTTGCGTTTGGGTTATGCATGGTGATGTTGGAGTACACAGACGGTCTAGTAAAGGCGACACCAGAGTGGGTATCCCGGTCGTACAAATGTGGTTTTTGGATTGAGTAAACACTATTAATGCACACAGAGCTTTCAGCTTTAAGAGGCAGCGTGCTCTGGGGCCAGCTCCTTATTTGGAGACTTTTGGAAAATCTGGCTGGCTCTCTTGAAGATATGTCCACTTGTTTTTACACTTAAAATAGGAGATAGGGTCTTTTTTGGGGCTGCTCCTTATTCCTGCAGAATGTCATGCTATTTCTGTGCTCATCAAACCAAAATCTTCCCCAGGGATGAGAGGAATTGACAGGTTTAAATGAAAGAGCAATTGAACATGTATGTTAAGTCGTTTTTTAAAAGTGAACGGTTATTCAGATGCTTCTTATTTTGAATGGAAAAACGTGAGGAAAATTCCCTGATATCACCTTAGAAAATACTGTATTTTTCATTAACTATTTTTGATCATCAGGTACAAGTAAATCACAAACACTAAATGGTCATAATAGTGCAGGAAGAAAGTCACTTTTTTTCCATCAAAGTAATTGAAAGGTTTATTTTTTTTCTCATTGTTCTTCACTTATTCCCCTTCCCACATGTAATAGTCTCATTTCATCTACTAAAAGAACATTTTACCATGCTGATGGTAAGACTAATATATTCACCACAATGTAAAAAATAACTGAAACAATTATCCAATAACACAGTCATATTCCTGAAGACTGTTGCTAACATAACATTTACTGTTGGTACGAATTAGTTGCTTACTTCCCCGCCGCCAAAAGTATTCCAAGCCAGTATGTACCCTTTAAGGCACATATAGAAGTTGTCCTTTGAAGATTTCTGAATTCTGGACTCTGAATCTGGAGATGGCTATTCATATGTAATTGTATTAAGTGATGGCAATGAGTGGGCATCACTCATATTATCGTGGTATCAAGGCCTAAATACTTGTTAAACCTTCAAATTATTAAATTATTACTGAAGCTAAATATTCATTTTACACAAGATTTCAACAGGGTTTGAAATAGGTTGTGACAAATTTAAGTTGGACTACACACACTGCAAAGGAATATTTCTGTTGCAAGTGATTTTTTATTACAAACATAAGTCTCAAATCCAGTTTTCTTTTGCTATTAATACTTTTCCTCTTTGTTTGCTTTTTACATTTCTCTCAGATTAGGGCGACAAAAGTTGTCAAAGTCAATTTTACTTGTAGGTTCTGAATTGTGCAATGTGTGGGTGTTCCACTCTGCATTATAATTACTCAATATTTCAATATAATTTTTAACTGTAGGGGTTTTTTTATTCTCTATCTCACACACACACTGTGCAAACAGTGATTTTTTGTGTTTTTACAAAACCTTTTATTTAAAATATATATACACACATTTTTGCTCTGTGAAGAGCTTCCTTTTATATGAGTGATCACTGTAGGTGAAGTATTGGTTCAAGTATAATCAAAAAATACAAACGTTTTTGGAAAGAAAACCTCAAATAAAGAGAAATTAGAACTATTGATTTGAACATGCATAATGTTCTTCTAAAGTGTAGAAGGGACAGATTTTGAGCTCAGCTGACAATAATAGAGCACACTTCTGTGATGTAGATGAAACGCCTAAATTACGTAAAAAATGTTGTGTCGTTCCATTAGGTTGGCCTTCTCTTCCTCCAGTGGCCAGTTTCAGAATGAATTTGCTCTGGGCTGAAATCATCTTTAAAACAACAGATGATGGGCTGATGGCCACCTCCTCTTCCTTGAGCTGGGAAGGCCGCCTGTCTGACTTAAAATAGCTGCCCCTTCCCTAAAAGTAGCAATTAAACTTTCTAGCAGTCTCACATCTGGCCAGCTGTTGAACCACTCTACCATGGGGAAAGGTTGCCAGTGAGCATTGGAAAATGGCCCAAATAAGTACCAAGGGGAAAAAAAGATAGTAAATGGATTCATTGTGCAATTGGGCATGCAGTTGAAACTAGCACCCGAGGAGAACATGTGAACATACATTCTTGGCATATTTCAATGTCTTTAACTTCCAGTGACTGAGGAGCTTCTGGGAGGTCAAAAATGCAGAGGCTGGTTAAGAACCACCATGGAAGATAGCAGTAGAAAGCCCTCTACAACTTACATATGATTAAGCTGCTGGTGCGCTATGCACAGTGCTTACCACCCCAAACCCTGCAAATCTTCCTAGTACAAGGGAACCTACTGGGCTCAATAAGAGTATTTGCTTGATTAAAAATTTATACAACTTATTGGAGAAATGCTTATGATGTAGCGATATGATACAGCAATACAAGCTTTTTCCCTCGTAAAACAGAGAGCTCTTACTGTGAATCTATTTTATAGACCAGATAGTACTTGTGTGGAGGTGATATTGCAGAGACCGGTGTGCGTTTCCATTAGTGCTGTGATTGTGGCTCCCTGGGAAATGCTTCCACCGACTCTCATTAGTGCACGAGGCCCGTGCAACACTTCTGCGTGGTCACTCCTGCCTCAGCTTTGTAAAAGAAAAGGCTCGTAGAATGACTTGCATCTGTTTGTTTAGCAATATGTAAGTGATCACTTAAAGGGTTCTTACCATACCTCGCTCTCTTCGGGAAGATGGTTTTCCTCATCTTCCTAAGCCTGTCTAAAAGAATTAGTTCAGGGGTAAGAGCTGTGCACAAGGAGACAGAATTTTGCCTAACTTTAAAAGCAATACTCTCTCACCGAAACTTAATGATGTTGC
>KL270192.1:15000-29464 GCA_000699545.1 Podiceps cristatus | reverse complement strand
AAAAGAAAAAAATCACCCTAGGAATAAAGCTCATTTTTTTCCCTGATATTCATATCAGTGGGTTTTAGATCACCTTCTATAAAAGCAATAAGTACACTAATCATAAACTTGATCTGTGATTCTCTTTATTCCCTTTCATTTTCCAGTGTTCTTGGTAGATGATGAATTTGACAGATAAGGGAGATGTGTTCCAGTTCCTCTTCTACGTCCAATTAGTTGATTAAATATGAGAAATCATGAGAAAAAAAAAAATACTGAATTCTTTTGTCCAACATAAAATAATATTTTGTCATTTTTTTTTTAATCAAGATGATCTGATAGTGGTACCTATAGTTTTCTATGCATAACCTTAGTTCTTGATAGAAAAAAAAAATCATTCTAAGGATAGTGTGCAATATTTAATTTCAACCAATGTCTGTGCCACGAAGCATTTTAGTTTAGCTGTCTGCAAATATTCAGTGATTATAAAACAGTCATTTACACTGTTGCAACAAATTCAGCTGCAAATGTGAATTTCTGTCCTGCACTTTCTGAAGTGATCACTGATTCTTGAATTTTAAGTCTGCTCATAGATACCATGATTATGTAAATAAATCAGAATATTATTTGGTCTCCTATGAAACCCTTCTTTGTTGGACAACCATTTGGAATCAAGTTGAAAATAAGCATCTGTTTTGGAAATAAATAGAAAACATGGAAGACTATGGAACTGTAGAGCAATGATCTACAGGAAATATCTGTAACTGCAATATGCTGCATATTATTACTCCAGAGTATGGGGTTTTTTTTCTTCTTTTCATTTTATAATCTATGAATTGAGATTTCTTAGATAATTAACATACCCTTTAATTATTTTTAAGAGTAGGGGAATTTAATAGGCCTATGGGAGCATTCTAAATAAAAACAAAAAATGCTAAGTAAAGGCTAGTTAACAAGCAGGTGTTTTCATCAGGAAAAAACACTCTCCCTGCTATCAGGCATTTGTTACATTTTTGCGTAATTTTTTTTCTAGACAGACTCTTACAGAGTGGTAACACACAGTCCAATCCAGGAAATCAATGTGGATATGATTCATCTCTCTGAAGTCTGCAATCTTGTCTTCATAAAACTAAGGAATATTCAACACTGAAAACTTGCACGTCTAGGAATATTGACATACAGTATTGGCAAAATACTCCTAATAGGAATATACTGTATCACTATAATAAAACAGTCTCCCGTGAGCAGAAAACCTGTATTTGTACGAATGTGGGTTTTAGAAGTATTAGTCTCTGTATACTTGCTAGTTTTTTGGTCAGATCGGTCAGAAAAATCACCTCTTACCCCTATGGGTTTGCTAGCAGATACGTGGGGTATTCATTGCAGAATTTGTGGGCATTATCTGTATGAGTAATCCCTCAGTAATTTCAGGTCAATTTAATACTTGTAAACAAATACTGGGAAAATCCCTTAATGGAATTTTTGGGCAGAGTCACAGCAAAAAAGCAGCCTTTGGTTGTGTGGGGCAGCAGGTGACAAAATCCCTGCTGAGCGGTGGTTGCGTACAGACCGCATCTACCTGTATGCTGCTAGTGAACTGCTGGGCCTAGCATAGGCTGGCCGTGGGCGTGCTATTGCCACAGCGTTCGTTTGCACGGCTTGCCCTCTGTCCTGCCACCAAGAGCTGACCTTGGTTGTACTTCATATCTGGTGCTGTAACTGACTTCTGAAACGTCTCCCTGCCCTCTGATTAATACTTCTCCAGCTTCAATTAAAATGTAGCATGAAGAGCTTTGGCCTTATTATTTTCCCCACTACATGCATGTCTGTAAGGAGGATAATTTTCTTTTTCTTTTTCTTTTTTTTTTTTTTAATCAAAATCAACTCAAGTTACCCTCTCATACTAAAATGAACCACATCAAGCTCAAGAGCTCAGGGCTAGATTTCCAGAGAATTTGGGTATAGGAAACCTCCGAGAATTTTGGCTGTCTGTTTCTCATAATCCTGAGTAATACCCCAAAAGTCCTAAGGTCAACTTATATGACAATTTTTTATTCAAGAGATGAGGAATAACCAATGCTCTGCGAGGGTAAGCACTGCTGCAGCTCAGGCCTTCTCTAGTTCAGTGCATACAACCTGAGTCTATGTGTATACTGGTAAAGTAACCAGTTACAGTAGTAATTATAAACAGTAATATTCCTCGTAACCATTGTTACTGCATTCATGATTAAGCTTTTAGTCATCTCCTTTCTAAGGGATCCTGTCCTCATCCCCTCCCTTACAGTTCTCTCGACCAATAGTTGGCTGTCAAGAGAGGGAAAGACTCCTCCATTGCTTCATCTACGATTGCATCGTCCTTAGCAGGGACTTTAAACTCACCTCTTAAGCTATCAAGAAGCTACTGTGATAGCAGCATCATTTCTGTTGTCTTGCTGTAGGTAGCAGATGGAGGGAGTGAGCTCGGTTGTCCACTGCTGTTGCTAATGAGGGGTTGCATGTTCTTCCCCGTTAGCCCTGCCTGGAGACATGTGCGTGACTCGCTCTGTGACGCCATGGTAATCCCACCAGCTGTATGGCTGTCATGTCCAGATCATGGTGATATTTAGCTTTGATAGAGGTGCGTTTACATTTGTGGGAAAACTCTTCCCGTCTAACTTCATGGATGATGGGAAAGGCAGGGTAGACCATGTATCAATGGAAGATGCCCTAAATTTGCCATGGTGCTCATGCCAAATGATTTATTTAACTCCTCAGTAATGGTGGTAGCTAGATGGCTGGAAGCATTGGAAACCCCTCACTACAGTTTACTAAAAGTTTCATTTCTGAAATGTAACTGGAGTTAGAAGAAAAATGAACACCAGTGGAAGATGAGACTTGAAACCTGGGTAAAATAGTGAACTGGGTCAGGGTCTACACAAAAATGCATCAAGTGAGAGCAAGTAAGCATATACAGCAAGGAATGGATCTGGCAGAAATGGAAAAGCCTGAGGTAGTAACGAAAGGTAACAATAAAAGAAATAGCAATAAGAATGAGGGAAAATTAATAGAATGAGGTGGAAACAGAGGAAGACAAAGGGAAGAGCAGTTGTAAGGAAGAAGAAATAAAAGATATGCAATCCAGGTTAGCATTTTATCTATGGAAAAGGCTGAGGCAGACATCTCTTGTTATTTTTACTACTTCCTGTTTTTCCAGTTGCTTAATTTTGAAACTTGTAGGTTACTGTATTGGAGTAGGGATGCAGATGTGATCCTCTCCTTAACTGCGCTTCAGCTTAGTCACCAGCAATGGCACGGAGCAGTAGTAACTCCTTTTCGGTTTTACAGCATCTGAAATCTTCTCTGCACCAACACAAAGGCCTCCAAAAGGTGCAGGAAAATAGAGAACAGTCTCACAGTGTTGCCAGACTTCTCTCTCTCTAAGGTTATGGGTGAGTGGGGATGTGTGGGAGTGTGTGTCTGTCAACTATTTTTCAGATTCCTTTTGGAGCAGCAGCGGCTGGTACAGATGCCGGGACAGATCTGGCTGGGCTCTGCTGCTCCTGCAGCAGAGAATGCTTCCCCAGGGAAGGGGAGATGCACTCACAAACTCAGAGTGACCTCAGTTTTGGAGGAAGGGCATGAAAATGCCAACAGCCAACCATGTCTTTTCTCCCAAGGGTGCCTTCTCCCACATTTCTGACTTGTTTGTTTATCTTTGAGCAGCACTTTAGTTTTTTAAAAATGAACCCCCCTGCTGCTTGCATGGCAGAGTGTATTTTCTTCCAGAAACACAGGCGGAGACGTATGCACTAGCCACATCTACCAGTGCAACAGGGAGGGCAAAGGGGCTGCTGTGCTGGGCAGAGTACAGTGAGTACTGTGACCGCTTCAGAACTACCTCTTCCCCCTCCCTGAAACTGTTGCACTAACACAACTCCTTAACTCCATCAGTGTCTTGTTACCTTGCATCATCCTTAAAGCAAGGCAGCCCTGGAATATCACAAAAATAGTCCAGAGCAGGATAAATTTACCTGCTCCCACGCCTAGGTGGAACAGGATCACTTCATTCACACTTTTTCACGCTCTTATCTCTCCCCATCACTTAAGCTTGCCTGTGCTTGCAGCCAGTGCCTGCTGGGCCGCCACAACAGGCGGGCAAGGGATAAGCTGTCATATCAGCTCATCTTCACAGGCTCCGAGTCGTAACGGCTGTAGAAACCAAACAAAATTCCTATTTCCCCTTCCCCAGAGCGACGCCTGGGAACACTGGATTTGCCATAGTGTTTTAATCTGACATATCTGGTATCCGGCAACGGGCCTGGGGGAACCAGTTTCAGAGGGAGGGTGGCAAAATAGAGTGAACCCACTTTTGCCAAGCTAGTCAAGTTTTGCTGGGGGTAGGGGTATTGCAGTTAGAGGAGGATTTCATCCTGATCTCTGCGGTTATCTGTTGTCATGCCAGAGACGTAATTTGATGACTCCCATTTAAAAATATGTGATAGTTAGTGTGTAATATACAGTATATGTGACCTACAGCTAGATGCCATTTCCCGTGTAATAATTCTTATCGATGCTTTTGAGATTTTTTTCTCTACTATTCTCTCTTCAAACTTTTACCAAAAAAGCCCTATTAAAGTCATAGATGGATATTTTTCACAGAAGGTCCCCTAAGTTTCAGGAGAAAAAAGAGACTTATGCAAAGAAGTGGCAAATGTGGGTTTTGGTGTGTTTTGTTTTGTTTTTTTCTTTCCGAAAAGCAAAAGCTATCTCAGGTTTTTAGTGCAATTTCAAAACAAACACAGAAATATTATCCATATAATGCTTTGTAGCCTCTCTCCAATGGTTTTTCCTCTAAAACAGGTTATGATGCTATGCCCTGATTTCATGCAGTCCTTTTTTAGATCTAAATAAGTAGTATACTAAGAGAAATAAAGTCTGAATTTGAGACCTACTGTGGAGCATGCTTTCATATCATCCTACAACAACATATGCTGTTTACGAAAAAAATTTACTCATGCTTTTAAAATGTCCCCCTAAGTATTTGACTGTGACTGTCTGAATTTCAGAGGCTGACTACTCCCATCCTGCTATGTTTCCTCCTCAATTTAGATTTTACTTCTGTACAGTTCAGGAAGCCCCTTGCTCTACATGAAAGATAAATTGGCAAGACAACCTTGACGACATTGTGACTGCATCTCCTGATGGTACAGGAATGGGCATGGTGGTGTTGGTTGATGGTTGGACCTGATGATCTTACAGGTCCTTTCCAACCTTAGTGATTCTGTGATTCTGTTCAACCCTCACTGGAGGAAAATAAGAACTGCCCTCTTTTAAAGCAGATGCAGGCTGAGGACCATGGGGCTGGACATGTTGAGTTGTAATCCTAGACGGGATCAAATCCTGGACTCTCTCTCCATCACCTTGATCAAACTGCTGATGAGGGGGATTTTCAGGGGTGTAAAAGACAGTTAGGCATCCCTCTGTGATTGAAAATCCTTGGAGTTCACCATTTTATGGCCCTTTGCATTCCGAGTCTCCCTGCCTCTCTGTCTGTCACTCTCCGGTGAGGGCTTGTGCCCTCCCCATGCCTTGGCCGTGCCGGGGAGTTACTGGCTGGAATCATAGAATCATAGAATCATAGAAAGGTCTGGGTTGGAAGGGACCCCAAGGATCATAGAGTTCCAACCCCCCTGCCACAGGCAGGGACACCAACCTCCAGGCCTGGACCTACACAAGGTTGCCCAGGGCCCCGTCCAACCTGGCCTTGAACACCTCCAGGCATGGGGCATCCACCACCTCTCTGGGCAGCCTGTTCCAGCACCTCACCACTCTCTCCGTAAAAAACTTCCCCCTAATATCTAATTTAAACCAACCTTCCTTCAGCTTCAATCCATTCCCCATTGTCCTGCCATTATCTACCCTTTTAAAAAGCTGATTCCCTTCCTGATGGTGGTGTTCGCAGCCCAAGGGTCACTGATTGCAGTCCCAGAAGTTGGGTAGTATAATGGGGAGTATGTTATCACAGAGGGAATTTATTTGTATGTAGTCTTGTACCTGAGGGTTTGCCATACTTGTTAATGACCTTGAATAATTTCTTTTGTATAGTTGTAAAAACATCTTCTTGTATTGCGGGCCCCAGTCCTGGACACAGGACTCCAGGTGGGGCCTCACAAAGGCAGAGTAGAGAGGGACGATCACCTCCCTGTCCCTGCTGGAGGCCGAAGCATCGCTAAAGCTCCCCTTGTTAAGATGGCTTTGAACAATGGCGTGTAGTCCCGAACGCTCTCCTTTCCAGACCAGTTTTGTGCGTGCCCATTCAGCATGGAACGGAACAAAGAATTAATTCTTCTGATTGCTCCCTTTGATCTGATGACGCCCGTCTGGTATTTCGGAGGGGAGAGGAAGGCGAGCTGCGTAACGGGAGCCGGCACCGTGTGCCTTTGACACCCAGGCACATTTGCTACTTTTAGGAAAGCTGGGGAGCAGCAATTAGCCGGCACGGGCAGCGCTCTTACGGGGCACCGGCTCCACTCCTGTAATACGTCCTTTTCTTAATGCGACTTGATGTAGATAGAGCGGGGGCCTATCAGGTGTGAAAAGCCCTGCTGCTCCTGGCTTGGAGTGGCCTCCAGACAGCGATTTGGCGACGTCAATCTAGTCATGCTTGATTTGGACACTTAACGCGGTAAAGCGGGATCCCTCTCCCCCCGATCAACTTCTCAATTAGCAAGCTGCCTCCTGGAACGGCCTTGTTTCACAATCCCTCCGGGCTGCTTCAGGGGTCATTAGGGTGAGAAAACTCTGGTGCCAGCTCCGGCTCCAGCCAAGGCGAGGGGAGCTGAGAGATTTCCCAAATACATATAACCCTTTTTCAAGTTTTTTGCTTTCATGGGATTGATTCGTGGCACATTAAGAAGCTTAAGGCTTCGGTATCTTCTTTAAACTGCCCACCTTATCGCCTTTACAGCTGACAGTTTCCTGGCAGCCGGAGTGTAAGCAGAGATAACTAGTAGGTTAGTACACATATATATAATATACAAATATTATATACGCCGCTTGGTATTACTTGCTTAAAACGGGGAAGGGGAGAGCTTTTCGTTTGTAGTCTCTGCGGTTTTGGTTAAAGAGCAGCCACTGTGAGCAGTCACTAATTTTAACAGCAGATCTGGAGAGGTATACAGGGGGTGACGATACCCAGCTGCAGTCAGTGTAAAATAATAAATAGGCAAATTTATGTCCTCATCTCCCAAATTTCTTTCCTTTCTTTATTAGGGAGCAAACTATTGTTACATTAAATATTCAAACTACACAAAATCTCAAGGGCTTTCCTTTCCCACAATGTGTTACCAGTATTCATGCATATGAGGAACAGTAACCCATATACAAACGGCACCTTTTTTAATGAGCAATATATGTCAACATGACACCTTCTTATGAAATGCAGCTTTTTAGGTTCTGCCTTTGTGGATGTAATAATTGAGATGTTTCTAATATATGCAGTTACATTACCTGCTCATTGTTTGCGATTTTGTTCCTCTCCTAACTTTATACTGTTTATAATGCTTCTAGCATTTGCCTCAATTCATGCTCAGTTTTATTTAATTAGAAATATAATTTTCTGCTACATTAATTATAAATTTGAGTGAGACGTTGGCACAGAATTTCCTCAAGCATTCTTTTTAGAAGAGGAACAAAAATCACAGGGAGTGGGGAAGGAACCGTAAAACCAGATGCAGGTGTGAGAATACAAATACCTTAAAACCTAAACAATTTAATAAATACATGAGAGAAAAAAATCGATTATTTGTAATTATTTAATTAATGCATCTTCTTATTTTAGTGCAGTATTTATTGAAACAACTGAGTTAATGCCAGAAGAATGTCATGGGGATTTGTCTCAGAATCTGACATATTTTGAAAGCGTACTTCTAGAACCAGCCCTAAATATGCTGAAATCTGAGTTTTGAAAACTGTATTATTTTTAAATCATCATTTCAGTGTTTATATTTTACTTGAAATATTTTTTCCTCAAAGCTGTAATGTTTTTGTGAACATGTCGATGATATATAGATATCAGCAATGCATATGCATGCAGAATGCGATGTATATAGTGTATGTGCTTCTTCAAAGTACCCTGATGCTTTGATTTGTAACTGTTTAAGGTTTTACTTAAAATTCTGAACACTGCACAGAGCATAGCCATTTCAATGGAATACTTCAAATAGTAAGTCCTAAAGGTGACACAACAAAGAAAATACCTCAGATACTGCGGCTTTTATTTATAAAGGAAATGCTCACATAGTCCAATGAAGGAAAACTTCACCTGTTTCCATTTCTATAGGAAGAGCAGTTCTATTAAACCATCGCTTTGTTGCATGAATTTGCAAGCGCATCATACGATTTGTATGAGCAGAATGAAATATTTGCATGCCATCTAATGGATTGATGCACATCCTTTTTCCTAATTTCTAAGCATTTTGCTTGTTGCAAACATTTTAAAAAAAACTTCTTGCTCACAGTGCAGCACTCATCTTACAGTAGTTTTTAGAAAAAAGAAATTCCAAATACAGGACAAGAAATTGTTGTTATGTATTGGGGAAAACATGACTCTCTTCCCCGTTATTATCTCTTGTGGAACTCTTTTGCTATTTTTATTTTACACACAGGCTTACACACATGCACACGCACGCACATCTAGTTTAGCTCTGCGAGCAATTTTCCAGAAAGCAGGTGTCTGGTAGTCTGAGTACCATATATCTGAATGTCATTCTTGGGCAAATGCTTATGTCAGTGAGTAGCTGCCATAAATACATCTATATTTTTCATAGTAGCTATCATTCAGGGATCTTACGGGGCTTTTGCACATCAAGTTTCCCGTTGTTCTTTTAATGCAAAGTAAAGATGGGAAAATTGAGGTACAAAGGGGGGATATTTGCACAAGCCACTTAGGAGGTAGCACAGGGACCAGGGATGGCGATTTCTTTTCCCTGCTCTAAACATCGATTCACACTCCCTTATGACTTTCATCATGAACCTCTTAATGTAAAAAAGTGACCGTTCCTCGGCATCCCAAATAGACCCTTAGATAACTGCTGGGCACAGCACACCCCCTCAGCTCGACAGAACCAGGCTGGCACGAGGGACCCGGGCTCTGCGGAGGTAGAGCAATACTCTTGCTCGGGAAACGTTGCCACTTTGGGGCTCACGGTCCCATGTAGCATCTTCTGTCTGTTATATATATGCTGTTTTACAGCTTGTACCGTAGCTCTAATTCTCTGCCAAAACCTCCAGGGTGATTCCCAAGAGCAGCGAGGTTTCCAGGCTGGGGATCGCCACCTTGGAAAAGCAATTCTTCCCGCATGTTTGTTGTATTCCTGGACACATATCTCCTAGCAAAACAAGATGTGGAAACACGATGAGAACCTTGTGGCTGTACCTAAGCACGTCTTCGCCTACAGCGTCATGGCATGAAAGAGCCTGCTAATGATTCTTAAATGTTCATTACTGTAGATCTTCTCCCAGAATATACTTCTCACCTTGAATGACCCATGTGTTGAATTTTAACTAAGGGAACCCGTGATAGTAAGTCTGTCATGATGCTGGCTTTTTTTCCTCTCCAACTCTTAAAAGCCTTTTATTATACGACTGCTTAAGGCATTCTTCAATTAGCATGTGCTGTATTGTGGCTGGAACAGCTGTTTACCATTTAATAAAGCATGGCATAATTTATTTTCAGAGTCTAGCAACCGTCTTTGCTATTACACCAGGGGAGAAACACAGTAACTGCATTGTTCGCAACGCTGATGAAAGAACTATGGACTTTATTATATGACCTCATAGAACTGTTAACTTACCCCCCACTTCTATTTCAATATGTATTTACCTGACAGTCTATGCATTGATTTCTTACCCAGAGGTTCTACATTCTCAGTCACCTCTGGGGCAAAATGAAAAATGTCTATGCTTTATGTCCCTCACATTAGGCAGCTAATTATACATTTGTACCTTAATTTCCTTCCCTTCCCCCATCTCCAGGGGCAAACTCTGTGTGTACCACTTAGAGCTTTTCTCCTTAGTCACTGGAGAAACAATAGAGTTGTTGGGAAACGGTAGGAGCTTGGCCACTGCTCATCAGGGGGCTTTCTGTTCATTTAGGTCCTTTTCTTCCTAGATCCCTCCTTCCCTGTTTAGCTCTTTGTTTGGGGGACAAATCTGAAATTCGCTTTAGAAGCATCTCTGTTGGGTTCTGATTCCTCTGCAGTGATGTGGAGCTATATGCAGTTGTAGGGCAAGTGACAAACTCCCCTCATCCATGTTGCAGGTGACACTGGTTCCCTCCTAGAAGGGACTATAGGTCATCTGCACCACCTGACATCGGTTGCGTGGCATCACCACCAGGACAGGTGGCTGCTGCATGGAGCAGCATCCATGTGGCAGGCGGGCATGACTCTCCCATAGGCACCATAGTGAGGGTCATCTCTGAGGGTCCCTCACCTCCAGCCTGTTCCTGGCAATCTTGTCAAGTTATCACTGAATTGTCTTTGAGATCATTCCTTCAGGAAAGAAGACAGGAGGGGAGGTGCCAAATGGAGCTCAGCGATGCATTGTCACAACCAAAAAGGTACAGGTACAGCCCTGAGTGATATCCCTATCGTGCAGCACGTGGCACAGGGCCCCAGACTAGCTTCCAGATCCGGAAACACTGTAGACGCATCTAAGCGGCAATGCAAGCAGTTACTTATCTGGGACGTGAACCTAATTAGCCCCGGTGGAATGCTACACAGGCACAGTCGCAGCACTTTGCCGACCCTGAACTGGACCACTGTGCTGTGCCAGTTAGACCTACCCCCAGGCTGGGAACCAGCTTGGGATATTGCATCCTTATTCTTATTTGAGTTGGGACATTAAATTTGTTTTTAAGTTGCTTGAGTTTGACAACGAAAATACATCAGCTGAGTATCTGCAAATTTTTAGATTCAGACGGTGCATGTAGATGGATTTATATGCATGATTTAAAGTAAAGCATGTGTAGAAAGATGAAGTTTATATGCTTGCTTTGTAGAAATGGATGTAATATTGATGTTGACTTTACTGGTAGAAGTTTAAGGATGTCACGATGCATGACTGGTGGTGCAAAGCAGAGCCCTGAGTGCATTGGGAGGTCATTTTTAACTGGAATTTATTTCCACAATATCAGGCATAGATCATTGTGCACTGTGCACAATCATCCTTGCTTTTCATCTGAGTCAATCAGAGTAGTTAAAGAAAATTTAAAATGAAACAAAATTGTAACTTGATTGAAAGTGCGGATAGTAAATTAGGCCAGAATACTCCTTAAAATTGCATTTTAGCTTTAAACTGAAAGTTGGATGATCTGACTGCATGACTGAAGGGACAGGGTAGCAGACTGTGACATAAACAATGTAGCTGTATTTGATCCTAAGATGAACAAGTGTTTTTAAAGTTGTTTGATTTAGGCTTCAGAGTTAACACTCTATTGACCAAACAACAAAATTCCCACTTCCCAGAGCTTTATCAAACTGCAGATTTAGAAAAGTGGTATTATATCAATAATGTCTGGTCATGCTTCCAATTTTTTGAGACAAAAATTAAGGCTGGTAATACTTACTTGAGATGAAAGCTTAGATTGTTTCACAGAACACAGATAACCTAATTAGGGAAGGATGTAGAAGTAAATCTATATTTTGTTTTGAATGTCTGGTTTGGAGGTGTTTGAAAATGGAATTCATCCATGTTAACTTTTCATAAAGAATCCTTTTTCTCTGCAGTCTGCAGAGAAAAAGAGGCTCAGTTTCATGAACTTCAGCAGGCGCAGGACAGAGTTTGGCAAATAATTTGCTCTACACAGGTGGAACAAACTGAAAGTCTTCACTGAGGGGAATGGCTCAGCTACATTAAATTATGATCCCCAGTGATGAGGGCAATACACAAACCCCAGGTGCAAAAAGGACAAATAAACCCCTGCATTACATATGGGACTTCAGATGACATTTTTCTTCTGTGATGGCTGTATTGAGTGGAAACGTGTTAAGAAATAGCTTCACCTGAGAGACGTTTGCACCTCCTGTCTTCAGCGTGCAGATCATGCTGCAGATACATAAGGGCCAAACGTCACACAGCCCAACTGAAGCCCGATGGGATTACTCACAGACCCAGGTTAGCTAAACATGAAAGTAAAACACACTCGGACAAGTAGTGTGTGATTGTGCTCCAAGGCTACAGCCACGCTCTACTGTTGCGTTTCCATCTGCCCGCAATCCAGCTACTAACCAACTTAAATTTTCAGTAGCAGAGGCTCTAGAGATGTACCGCAGCCCACCTTCAGCAAAGTGGAGCTGCTTTTCCAGGTGGCATACTCTGGGTATCCTTACAAACAATGTTAGGAATATCAGCATACTTCGAATGTCAAGTTAATTCTGCAGTGTCTAAGTTTGCTTTTAAAATAAAACAAAGGGCACTGAGGTGAAAAGGTTTCCCTGCTCTAGTTTGGCAAAACTAACCCTCTTTTCACAGCATTACCAAACAAGGCAAACACTGAATCAGCCTTTGATTTTAGTAGATGTTTAAGCACGCTTCAGCAATTGAGTTTGAATGCCTCCCTTAACACGCTTAAACTGGCTGGACTGTTTTGCCTGTCTTCTTTTTCTTCGTCTTTTTTGCAGTGTCTAAAATTAGGGACAAGGCTTAAAGCTAATTTGGATAGGCATCTAAACCATGTTATCTAACTGCTCCCATGTTATGGCACTTGTGATTTTACATTTTCTAAAATAATTCAGCACCCAAGGAGCTGAAATCTCGAGAAAATGTAGCCGCCTCACCTGCAGCTGGGGAGTGTTGAAGGCTCAGTGCTTCGATCTGTTGAGCATCCTGGTTTGCAGCTTCATTGTGTTCCCTTCTTTTGACACCCTCATTTTTGAAAAAAAAAAAAAAAAAAAAAAAAAAAAAAGACTTTAAAAGAGAGGGACTTAGAGAAGGACGCATAAGCAGCAATTAGGATACAGGAGAGAATCCAGAGCCGTTTCAAAGGTGGGCATTTTTTTGTTTTCTCCTGTGTTCAGTTTGTTCCCTTTCTTTCTAAGGAGCCTCCATTTTACTGGCCCCTGCTGACTACTAGACCAGAGTTAATTCAAGCAGAGTCACCAGAAGTCTTTTCCTGGATGCTAGTGAGAGCAGTCAGGAGGTCTATGGGTGAGCAGGGTGAACGGGAACTCTCCGCTCTCGTTTCTCCTGCGCTTGTGTGGTTTAATTTCGGTAGGCGAAGTGGGGCAGCTTTCTCCTCTTTCCTTGGCTGGAAGCATGTTTTGTTTTCAATGAGCATTTAGAAAGCTGTTCCAGGGAACAGAGGATGGGTGGGAGTGAAATAAGTTTTCCAGGCATTCATATAATGCATGTGGGACAAATTTACCCGCTTTCTTTTCTCTACAATTTGACAGTGAGGATTTTCAAAAATATCTTGTGGGAAGTAAGAGAATATAGACTATTTAAAGCCAGTAGTACTTGTGTCCCTAAGTCACTTAGAAACGTCTCAGAAATCTCCATCTAATAACCTAAATAATATTCAGCATGTAAAAATTACATGTTCTCTAAAACTATGCTTTTCAATGTGCTTTGTAATCTAGATCCTTAGATAATTTTTTCTCTCTCTCATTAACGTTTAGATTCTTTTATGTGGTTTTATGCTTCTCCAAATAGCATCTTATGCTGTCTGAAATATTTGCTAAGGGCCAGATTCTGGCTTTCAGTACATACAGCTTCAACTGAAATCTTGAATAATACACAAACCTTTGTTCGGGGAAAAAAAAAAAAAAAAAAAAAAAAAAAAAGAAGCTTATTGTCTATTTCAGTAAATGTCTGATTACATTTAATACAGTGTGTGTATTATTTTGATCCCTCATGCACTGTGAAGAACAGAGATTTGAAAGTAGCATTTCAATTTTTTATAGAAACAGTATCTAGCAGGGATATTACAATGTGAAGATTAGGTCTCACCTCCTTGTAACGAATAAATTGAGACCAAAATTAAGTGAGTTGCCAGGGTCACCCACTCAGTTAGTGGCGAAGGCAGGTTTAGAACTCAGCTCCCATATATATTTTTTTCCCTAATGAACCTAGTTAACCCAGTAGTGAGAATGAAGAGAAAAAATAATTTGAAACCAAGTGAAACTATCCATAATTACTGTGCCACAGGAGGAATTCCATTTAATGTCTGCTTTGTCATTCCTGAATCTCAAGATGTTTTTTTTCCCTCCTTCATTTTCCATTGTGCAAACAGACAATCTGTACTCTTACTGGAAACCCAGACATCTTATCCAAATCATGCAGCATTTTAATACAAAATTAAAGTAGACAAACGAGTGCTGTTGGTAGCAAATCAATGGATCTTACAGAGGACAGTTGCCAAACAAGAACAGCAAAAAGGAGGAAGCTTGTGGAAGCAGCTGTAACCAACGATCTTAGATCCTAAATCTTGTGAAAGTCCCTTGTA
>KL270192.1:0-12500 GCA_000699545.1 Podiceps cristatus | reverse complement strand
TTTACTGTAACCATATAGAATAATAGTACCTATGTACCCACAGTCCTTACTCAGCTCCTTTTGCAGCCTGATCTGCTTACTGCTTTCCTCGTACAACTAAACCACCATCATCTTCTATATAGACGTGAAGGAAAACAGAGCTGGTGCTTTGGTCCGTGGGTATAGTCCTTTGTAACGCAAAGCCAGCCAACCACTGTGGAAGGCAACTAAGTCTTGTGTCCTTCTTACAGATGAGGAATGAAAGTCTGCGTTGGATTTAGATAACCTTGGCAAAACCCATGCAGGATGGAGATAGAATTGGAACGGGATGTTTTTCAAAGGGAATATTTATAATGTGTTTAAATAATGTGTATTTTTAGTTATTAGACTTAACGGAACTAGAAGTTGACTTGAGTCATTTTAACAAGAGCTGATGAGGATGGCCTTGTCCCAGCACTTCTCCCAGGGAACGCAGTAACCAGCAGCTCAGACAGGAGAAAAAGGGATTCAACTTTAAAAATAAACAGGCACGTGTTATGTAGGCAGCATACCTTAAGTAGAAGCAGAAGGTAAAAGGATTTGGAATTAAGTAGGCTTGTTGGTAACCCGTGAAATTCAGTAAAATGGAGGGATGTGATTAAAAAACTGCATTCATTTTTATGTTACCAAACTGAATTTTCTACAGAGCACCTTTGAATTCATTAGTTTAGAACTGCTTTTAATTTGGTGTTTCCCTTGAGAGCCATTATATTTTTCTGCTGTCAGCCTGATGTTGAGGAAAAAAAGAAAACTGGCAGATGTGGCGTTTTCATCTAGTGTGCTTCATAGTTAAAAACAGCATTAACTGCTATGCACAAGCAGAGCATTACTTTTAATAATCCATCACAACTATTAAGTAGTTTAAATAAACTTAGTTTCAAAGATTGCTGCCATGTAGAGCTAACATATTTTTTCTTGTTCATTATAATACTTCTATGTCACAAAAGGATGCATATCTATGGGTTTTGGTTTGGGGTGGGTTTTTTTTTTGGTTTTGGGTTTTTTTTTTTTTGTAATACACCCACTCAAAAAGTATTGAAAAATCTTTAACAAAGAGAATGTTTAAAAAAATTTATATAGATGTCTGGCAAAAACAGCATTTTGTATTGTTCTTACACTATTTTATACTTCTACTCCTGATGTGACTATATATAGTTTACAGCCTCATTTACTTTAATGTGCTACCTGAATAACATAATCATAGCAATAACTATGGTATAGGGTTGTAAGGTGCATGAACCACTAATGCTTTCTGACGATTTAAATGACTTGTTCATAAAATGTTCTTTTAATAATAGTGGTAAAGCTTTTAGCACTAGATGTCAAAAATGCGAAGAATATTGGCTTTTTCAAGTGTTATTTCTTTTCTAGCTAAAGTGTGTTTTAATAATAAATAGCACCAAAAGCCAAGGTTATGTGGCTCTTGTCTGTGCAGCAGGATCCAAGCAGAAGACTCTTCCCACGTATGCAAACAGCTTGACCTCTGCCTGCACAGTTATGTAACATCCCTAATGTGTTTACTATTTCTTTGTTTAGTTTAACATGATGTCTCTTTTATCGAGAAAGGTCAGTATAACCTGCAGAAAAAAATAACATCACAATAGGTGCAATATTAGTCTGTCACTGCTTCATAAAGCGCTCTCTGGCAAACAGGACTATGCCTTTGTGCTGTAAATTGGGCAGACTTGTACCACCGAAGACCAGGCTTTCCAAAGGGAGGTGTGCTGGGAAGCCAATCAAAGGCCAGGCAACTGCTGGGGGTGGGGGGTGAGAGGGGGAAGAAAAAAGGAAAGTGTGGTTTTCTTTTCAGTTAAGCATCTTCAGGAATCTATTCCTTTCTGTATCTCCAGGTTATTTGGCGTTACAGGAAACTGTGCTGCCTGCAGTAAGCTCATACCTGCTTTTGAGATGGTGATGAGAGCAAAGGACAATGTTTATCACCTGGACTGTTTTGCATGTCAACTTTGTAATCAGAGGTAAGAGAATTTCTTGGGTCTGTTCCATAAGCTAAGTGCTAATTCGGCACTGGTGCAGGCGTACATTCAAGCGAGGAGGAAACATCTACCTGTAGTGGAAACCCAAGGCTGAGAGTAAGACCTGGATACTTTTCCTGGGACTGATACTGAACACCTTTCATGACCTTGGCGAGAAAACTTTTTGTGCCTCAAATGCTGCATCAGTAAAAAAGAATAATGTTACTTCCTCTCTTTCAAAAGGCTGTCTGTCAAGTTTAATTAATTAATATTTATGCAGGACTTTGAGATCCTTTTCTGTAGAAGAGCATAGCAGCGCCATTTGTCATTATTACATTAATTCCACTTTAATTCTTCATTTTTATCACATGTATTTCTTTTAAAGTACATGTTGTTTCTTTCTGTTGCCAGAACTGTAATCATTTTAATTCAAAAGATGTTGTTCCCACAGTTTTCTCTGTAGCAACAGTAGATTTCTTCTGCCATATTTTTATTTCCATATCCTAACTGTAGGTTATAAAAATCCCAAGGATCCAAACCTGGCACTTTGTTCTGAAGCATCACCCATATGGTACAGCTGCAGAACGAATGTCAAAAATGGTAAAATTGTAACAACTGAATTTTTCAGAAGTGAATACCACCAAACTTACAGCAACTACGTTCAGAGCGGTGTCCGAATCTTGTCAGAGATTTCACAGAGAGCTCCTTTTCTGACTCAACGAGAGCTGCTAGCAGCTTTGCCAGTGACTTCTACAAGGTCTAGGAAATGAGAGAAACAATTATGTAACTATTATTTTCAGTTATTTTTCAGTTATTACATGATCCTCTTTAGAGTTTTATAGCGTTCATATTTTTTTCATTTTCAGATGGGAAGAAACACAAGATGTACGTTTCTAGGGAAGTAACAAAAAATGAGGAAGATAATAATCTAACACGACAAAGTTAGATACAGCTCTAAATAAGCTTTGCTAACTTACTTTGTCCTACAGTGTGTTATTTTGTAACACTGTAGTCATTTAAAAATCAAACATCCCTAAAGAACCATAAAATGTACAGCTGCTAATAAGTGTAGCACACTACAATTATGCTCTTTAAAAAAAGCCAAATTGACCTTTTTCATCATGTTGCATGGGAAATTAAAATACCAGGCAGGTAATAACCACTGCTTAGACTATATAATAATGCAAAGTAATTATAGGTTCTAATGCTATTTAAAGTCCTGTATCAATTTTGTCTTGCCACAGAACTAAGAGGCTGTATTCTGAGTAAAGCAGGCAGAGCCTCCCGTTGTACCCGCTTCAGTAAGACACACTCACACTCCTAGGTTTCATTTCTTAAACCTTTCACATCCCTGGTTTTTTTCAAACCACGGTTCTAGTATCATTATTAAAGCGCCTAATATATTTCTGTTGTTCGCTTCATTTATTACATGCCATAATGGGGCTGCATATCTTTAGTGTTGGTTATGCACAATTAGCACTTAGTTATTGTCTTGTCACTTCAGCCCATACAAGACAAACTTCTTTAATGTAAGAAGTCAGCTAGTCTTCATCAGTCAAGCAAAGCAGACAATGTTTGTTACCCTGAGTGCAAAAGATTTTCATCATTGTTAGCACTCTTGGATCTGAGGGAGCGAACTTTCTTTTTGTCATCGTCCCCCCCCCCCCAAAAAAAAAAAAAAAATCTGTTGTGATTGTTTTTAATATTCTTCTTTTACCATTACAAGTATGAACTAACGTACAATTTCACTTTGCAGCTAATATACATCATACTGTGCCCTAGGACCACTGATCCCCTGGAAAAGTGCTGTTAGGTGCTTCTGAAACAGAGCTTTCCTAGGATATTTAATAATTCTTAGCCTTGTCATTCCTGAGCTTTCAATCTAGCCTTTTATTTGATTTTTATGTTGCATGTAATTTGGACAAAGGGTTGCTAAAATAGTCTTACAGGAGTCTTAGGCTGGGAGCAAAAGAACTGATTTACCTGAAATACAGTGTAGTTCATAGGCAAAATGGGAAGCAGTTCCAGAAGTTTCAAAGAATTTCAGAAATTCTCAAAAGTGGCCCTAATCCTGATTATATTGCAGTAGCTCTCATGGAGCCTAATAAAACAGACTGCCTGTAGGGTACTTTTCTTCCTCACAATTTGAGGCTAGTGGCACTCTAAAGAATTAATTTTGTTGTTTTTTATAATAAATCCTATTTCATGGATGCTCCAATGTAGCTCTTCTGTGGTTCCTATAGCAAAGCATCCTACTGACTATATTTTCTCATTAATAAAGAGCTTTAAGTATTTGTTTCTTGTTACTTATAGAACAATAAACCACAGAAATGCTAGACCCCTGACCCATCGCCATTTTTGAGGGGTTTTTTTTATTTCTGCTGTGAAACTTCTTTTTCTTTTCTTTTAAACTCAATAGTCTTGTCAGTCGCCATACCATTAATAATTTCTGTTGCCCTTCTCAGGTTCCTTTTTTCTACCTCTAGTTAAGCTAATCAAAACCAAACAGCAGTTTCTGAATGAGGATGACTTTATAAGATAGCAGTTTAATTTTCCTTCTTTATTCCATGACACCCCTTTGTATGTAAAATAATGTTATTGAGGTTTTTTAGATGTGCTCTCTCCTTTCACTCCAGCCACTATCCCTAATGTGGAATTTATTTATTGAAGAGAATATTTTTTTTTACAAACACATCAGCAATATCCAAAAATCACTAATGGAGGTAGCAGGGCTCATCAGCTATTGTAAGACCACTATGTTTGACCTTATTGCCCACCTTCACTTTTTCTTCCCCCATTAAATTTTAAATCCTTTGGGTCATTCTTTATACCAAAGTACAACGTATCTAGAGTACTACTGCAGAGTATCTAATGCTCTCTCTTTGGTTCCATATTTCACGTTTTCAGTTATCATCTAACATGCAGGTTTTTTCCTAATGTAATATATGCAATGTTCATGAGTAGATTAAATTGTTTCTTCAGGTTGCATTACTTTGTCTTTGCCAACACCAAATTTCTTCTGACGTTCTGTGCTTGGTTGCTCCTTCCAGCCCCTTCTGCCTTCCAAGCTAGCTAATAATTGTATTAACTCACATCACACCGATCCTTGGGGCAGCCCATTCCTTGGACTTGCTATTGCATGACCCTCATATTCCTACCCTTTAAATACTTGATCCTGGCCCAGTGAAAGAGAGGCCTGCCCATTTTTGCCTAGTGCTTTTTGTGAAAGACTTTTCCCCTTCTATGTACAACTTCACTGTTTGTGTTATTATTTTTGAGCATCT
Organism: Podiceps cristatus; assembly: GCA_000699545.1. NCBI lineage: Eukaryota > Metazoa > Chordata > Aves > Podicipediformes > Podicipedidae > Podiceps > Podiceps cristatus. The sequence continues at coordinate 7,225 of KL270192.1, read as the reverse complement.
ACAACTCACCATCCAGCACAAGTCTCAGTGTGGATGGTAGTTAGACCCCCTTGATTTCAGGGGACTTTTGTTGGGGCCGTAAACTCCATCTCTGAACTAACTCATAATGTGCCTGTCCCCTTTTATTGGCCTCCTGAAGGCTACATTTTCAGAGTGAGAAGAAAAATGCATTGCCTCACAGACTGTGTTCTAGGAAGACAGACTGTAGACACAGACAGGACTGAAAGAGATCTTCTGAGCCACCAAGCCTAGTCCCCTGGTGTCACACAGACACTGTCTCGTATTTTTCCCTTTCATAAAGCTACTCAGCTCTAGGATCTAATTGCTTGAGCCAGCCAGTTTTTGACATATTTTCCCCATTTTTGCTTGATACTGATGCTTAAAGCTGCAGGGCTTTTGTGAATATTAAGCTCTGCTCCTAACCTAAAGGTTTTAGCATCCCCTTATCTTTCATGTCTCTGTCCAGATTTCTCCTAATTTGAAGTTTTTCCATCTCCTAAATACCCTCAGAGCTTAGTGACAGTCATCTTAACGGTGTGAGTGCTCCCCTTTCTTCTCCGTAAACATATTAAACTTCTCAGAAGTACTTCACCTCACATTGGCAGTAACCTCAATATAGTTAATTTCTGCAGAAAATTTAAAGGAAAAAAAAAAATGGAAACCACTGGAAAAATAAACTTGTAAACAGACACTGCCTTTCACACTTTGTCAAGTTGCATGTGTGTGACTGGCAAAACAGAGTGGAAAATCTTGCAAGTGGGTTCAGCTGTATCTTTGCTTGACACTTTTGACTACAGTGATGATGTCAGTCTGCCTTCGGCTTTCCCACTTTCCGGAGTTTCCGTGTCCTTCCTTTCACTCTCTGTCGGCCAATTTAGCAGCTTGTTCCATACTTCTGCAATATTTTCTCTTTGCGGTTTGAAGTCAATGCAGGGTATGGTTTGAAACCCCCATCTGCTATCACTGAGGGGCATTTAAATCAACTGTTCTATCCTTCTCCCTGAAACAGCCTTTATTTTAATGGGAACTGGGCTGAAAATGGTTACACATGCATTCAAATCGCTGTCCTCATGTAGCTGTAAACACTTACCTCCAGTATAAACTGTAAAATGCCCACACAATATTGCCTTTGTTCTTTGTCAAACTGGAGCTCAGGGAATGCAATGCCAGGGACATCTTTATTTCAAACACCAACTTCAGATTTTTCCATGAGTGGTCTTTTTATAAATTCTGAAGACCTAAATACTGCTTATTTTCATTGAATGTCTCTAAATTTAGAATAAAAATGAATACATTTTCCATACCTGTTTTTAAAAAAATAGTAAATGAAAAGCACTCCAAGTCAGGGTTTGTCATTGTAAGTTGAACGAGGAGTCTATGTGTATATATACTACATTGTACTGGTAAAAATGTACAAACCCAGGCATAGCTCCCACTTTCCAGCCTTTGACAGTAAATGGACATTTTGACAGAACCCTAGGATTAGTAAACTATAGGTGTGGACTGATGAACTGTGATGTAAAAGAGTGGCTTTGTTCTCTTCATGATGCATATAGATTAACATTAATTTGAGTTATACTGGAAACACAAAGGAGCATTAAAAAAAGAGGAAAGGAGGAAAAGCAGAGGACAAGTTACGTGCACAAAGCAGAGGGGAAGGGTGTGGGTGTGGTAAGTCTGAGCTTTCTGTATCTTAGAGGAAATCAATTAAATGCTTCCAGATTTTATTTCTTTCTACAGCAACAAAGATCTGACATTACCAGAGAAGGCACTTCACACACAGTCATCTTTGTTCACAGCAATATTTCTCTTACTTTCTTAAGAAGTCTTCAGTACCTTGACACATGTCCTGTACATCAGAAAAGATGACAGATAGCAGTGAGATCTTCTTAAATATCTGTTCCGAACAATGAAATATCTATTTCTCAAAATGGAAGTTTTATACTTCTTGTGATTAGACTAGGCACGCCTTTCCCTTCCAAACAAGGTGATAACAGAGGCTATTTCATAATATAAATGGCCTTCTTTTTGCCATCGTAAAATATGGCAGGAGTTCTAGGATGTAGGTTAATTATAATGGTCATTCCACTAATGTCACAGTTGTGTCAAAAGTAGTATTGTCAATTTATGGTGGTGAATCCAATCTGGCATGTTAATGCAGTCTATTGTATATTTTTTCCTGTTCATCTTGCATGCCTATTAAATAAATCGTGTGAGAGTTTTAGGAAAGGCTGAAGACTACCATCTGACCGGTGGAAGAGGCATAGTCTTGCCTTATTATAATCTCCTAACACAGTGATATCTTAATATGCTCCTTGACTCCATTTGATATATGTGCCCAAATTGTGCCCTGATTTACACCCTATGCCAATTTCATAAAAATACCCTACACTTGCCAGAGGTGGAAGGCTCGGCTTGAATTTACCCTTCCATTTTAAAGCTGAGCCAGGTTTAAATCCTGGAGTGTGCAAAACCAAACTAAGTAATTGCAAGATTTAGCTCTTTGACTTCAGAAGAGGGTAAATCTACTTTTGAGAGTCAAATAAGGTTGAAAATATGGATGAACAGAATTTGTCATACTTCATCTGTCTACTTGCCTTGTCTCATTGTACTTTGGAGCTAGCATGCCACATTTATATGTTTTTACCTGGTGCTTACCTCTTTGTCACCTAATGAGTGCATAATTCACGCGTTAAATACACATGCAAGCCTCACCATCAGTCTTTGCCAATGTCTTTCGGTCTCTGAACTTGCACGCTATGAAAACGATTGCAGAATTTGGACCATATGTATCGCAAGTAACAGGTTTCCCCCAAGGCACAGAGGATCACCCCCAGCATGCAAACACAGCCCCAGATGAACCCAGAGGGTGTCTTACCATGCAGACAGACCCCCACCCCACAGGTTATCAGCCAAGCGTGTCTAGGCAGGCCACTGGCAGCCTCTTCACAAGACAGCTGTACACTTGGAAGGTAAATGATTTGTGGAACTGTGTATGTTTAAAGCCGCTCATGCATAAAGCTGTCAAATGCCATGTAGACATAGGTAGAGCATTTCTGGCTCAACATATTAACATAGCAAAAGCAAAAGGCACTGACACTTTTTATTGGGAAAGGCATCCTGACTCCCTCGTGAAGCTGGTGTAGTTTAATTCAAACGGTGGTGCACTTCTCTGAGGGATGAGAAAGAAAATCCTTCAGCCAGGACTTGGATACAAGCAAGAAGTCATATCTGAAAGTCATATTGCCATACATGTGAATTGCACTTCAGCAGTGTATTTTTCTTTTACTATATATTTTAAACAAATTAGTCCACTAAAATCTTTATTACCCTGGAACACAAAGGAATAAGTAGCTGAATAACATTCACAGTTCAGAGTTAGTGCTTTCTGCTGGGAGAACAGAGGTGGCTGTGTCTCCCATTGGTGCCTGACCTGCAAGGAGAGACGTCCTGCTGTGCAATAACCCTCTGATGCGCTGGGCACTGCTGGCCGGACGTCTCCCACTCAGTCCCCATCAGTAATCCTTGGGCAAACTGTAAGGCAGTGACTGATTTGTCACAATACCTAACTTCCCTGACTTTCGTCCACATTAATCCGTATGTTCCTCAAAGAGAAACTAAAAAGGCCTTTTCCTTTTCCTATTCCTTTTCCTTTTCCCTTCCCCTCTCCTCCTTTCCTTTCCTTTCCTTTCCTTTCCTTTCCTTTCCTTTCCTTTCCTTTCCTTTCCTTTCCTTTCCTTTCCTTTCCTTCCCTTTCCCTTCCTTTTTCCCTTTCCCTTTCCCCTTCCCTTTCCCCTTCCCTTTTCCCTTCCCTTTCCCCTTCCCTTTCCCCTTCCCTTTCCCCTTCCCTTTCCCCTTCCCTTTCCCCTTCCCTTTCCCCTTCCCTTTCCCCTTCCCTTTCCCCTTCCCTTTCCCCTTCCCTTTCCCCTTCCCTTTCCCCTTCCCTTTCTCCCCTCCCCCCTCCCCTCTCCCCTTCCCTTTCCCCTTCCCTTTCCCCTTCCCTTTCCCCTTCCCTTTCCCCTTCCCTTTCCCCTTCCCTTTCCCCTTCCCTTTCCCCTTCCCTTCCCTTCCCTTGACTTCTTTGGGAAAAACACTTTTGCATATTAGCATTAGTTAAGACTCCTTTACCTAATCTGGTAAGAAGCACAAAAGAATTTTTGTCAGCATTGTTGTCGATGGACAAAAATGCAAAGGATGGAAACTAGAGAAACCACCAAAGAACTTGTTTGTTTCAGGGATTGTGCATTTCAACACACCTACTCAAAATATTGTTGTTACTAGTCCAATATACCAAGACTGGGGGAAAGGAGGAGGGAGAGGATAGCAGGAACCTGTAAGTACTATAGAAGAGTCTTGACCATAAACTTAAAGATTTCGGGATCATTCCATAATCTCTATTTTCAATCATCATCATCAGCAGGCAGTAATCCTACAGAAAAAAAGTTCACAAATAAACAAACCAATTTTCCTTTAAGAGCAGAGCTAATTCTTTTCAATCCACTTTTTTATTACACTATTTTCCCTCTATCTATTTAGCTAGCATAAGGATAAATTTCCAAAGCTACCCAGTTGGAAAATAAATGGGTTCACTGTTTGTCTAGCATTCCAATCTTCACAAATGTAAATCAGTCCAACTGCTACTCATTTAAACCTCCAACTTCACAAAACATTAAAGGACTGCTTTCAATACACAATTTAATCTGTGACAATTCTCCAAGATTTCTGCTGGAACATCATTAGAAATTGACTATCTGATAAAGAGAGACCACTATCAGAGGTCAGGCAGGTCAACCTGTGTCATTTACGCAGTTTTACTGGGTCAACTACAGCAGGCACCCCTATTCGAAGGTTAAATTGTTACAATTAAATACATATACAGCTATTCCCGTAGCGACTCTGTTGTTAAATCTAGCGTAAACAACACAGGCATTTATATCTGACCCTAATTGTGTCCAAGATGTCACCATTTGGAAATTATACAAAAAAAGGACATTATAATCCGTTACACATTAAACAATACTTTATGTAGTGAGATCCATAATTAGCTGCTAGAAACTGGTTTCATTTATTCACATCAGTGTTAAGGGGTTCATTTAGGTTACTTTCTTTCATTTTAATTGGAATAACGTGAGCAGTGCCTCCCAATATATTTTATAGCTGGAGAGTTCACTATAAACAAAGGCACGTAACCCTACCAAGGCAGTCACTAGGGAAACTCTTTTCCTATGCATTGGCCCTATTCACTTGCTCCCTAAGTATCTTCAAGAAGATTGGCTTTGGTGGGGGGAAAGGTTGAGGGGGGTGTCAGTGAAGAGCCTTCTTATATTCAAGCGTACTGCTTAGCTGGGAAACCCTACTTTACTCAAAGTTTGAAGTCAGGCAGCCAGGAGAGTTAAAGTTACGTGATTTTCCTACTCATCAGAGAAAATCAAATGAAATACCTCGGTAGCATATTGTAGCAATCAAATCATTCTGATGTACCTAATAGTATAACAAGGTAGGTATACTGATCCCACAAGAGAGAGCGTAGTTAGCCGAGTAACTAAATTTATAATCAACTCCTACAGGAAAAAAGAAAAATTTTCTCTGCATACCTGCCAGTTGTGTCTCTAGTTTGCATCACAATATATGTAAAGTTGTGTGTATGCTAGAAACAGTTCTCAGAACCACTGGTTTAAATCTATTCTAGTAAAATATCCACCTGGAATATAACAAGAAATTGTTACTGGTACTCCTGTACAAGACAAATGTAACGTATCTCAGATGAGCTTCCTACTGCATACGGTCACTTTATTTTCCTTCTGATTTGCATGAAAGCAGGATGTTTATTCTTCACTTAATTTAGTAGTCTGGGATATTTATTCTGTTTTGTCTGTATGCTAGTGACCTGATCCAAGACTCCCACAGTCTTCAGTGAGCTTTGAATGAAGTCTTTGGCTGGGGAAGCAAACGCGCTTGAATGCACTAGGTTTTGTTGGAAGGACAGGATTAATTCCGATACCAGAGCAAGTCCTCTGCTGGGCTTTTGCATACGTGCACATGTGCCTGCGTGTGCTGCGACAGACAGCAGAGGTGCCAACCGTGCAGTCGGTACAACAATCGTGAACACTTGTCGTGCAGTCCTTTCGTGTAAGATCCTATCACTTCATTGATCCTGAAACTACCCTTTTCTTTCTTTCTTTCTTTCTTTCTTTTTTTTTTTTTTCCTTTCTTATTGTAATTTCAGATTTTGCGTTGGAGACAAATTTTTCCTGAAGAACAACATGATTCTGTGCCAGACAGACTATGAAGAGGGTTTAATGAAAGAAGGTTATGCACCCCAGGTTCGCTGATCTGATGCCACATAATTAAGAATACAAAGCACTATGTTCTTTTATCTTTTTTGCTCAACATGTACATAAGAAATGACACAGGAACCTACTGAATAGCATAGATATAGGGAGACAGAATGGTTGCGTGAAATAAAAGGCGGACTGCATCTGTATGTAGTGAAAATTTCTCCAGTTCAGAGTTGAATGTTAATTAAAAAGGTACTGTACATACAGCTGGATTCTTCTTGCTTGCTCTTGGGGTTTTTGGTTTGTTTGGTTTTCTGTTTCTTTTTGTGTCATTTGGCATGAGATGTTTATTTTGGACTATTGTATATAATGTATTGTAATATTTGAAGCACAAATGTAATACAGTTTTATTGTGTTACCATTTGTGTTCCTGTTTGCTTCTTTGTATTGTTGCATTTAGTACAATCAGTGTCTAAACTTACTGTATATTTATGCTTTCTGTATCTACCAGCTATTTTAAATGAGCTGTATCTTTCTAGTAAAAAGAATTAAAGAGCAAATCCCAACCATTATGCTACACTTAGAGCTTAAGAATACTGTTTACATTAAAACTATTTAGAAAACTAATAACTCTAGCAGCACCTGCTGCTAATGATGCTATGGTTAAGGGTCTATCAGCACTTCTGTTATAAGCCTCTATTTTTCAGGGGTTAAGCATCTGCTGTTTAATTGCATAGATTTTCCTCAAAGAGCACTTTTATTTTACTACAAAATTTTGAAAAACAGATCTGACCGGTTTGGGATATATTGTAAAAGGTTCAGAAGTTAATGATTTTGGGTGCTGCTTTTGTGCCCCTTAGGCATTCAAAATGCCTGGATTTGATTTTTAATTTAGCTGGAAATTAAGCCCTAATGCAAACCAGTGCCTCTGGGTATCTTATTTTATA
>JMFS01061740.1:0-53120 GCA_000699545.1 Podiceps cristatus | reverse complement strand
AACACCGGGGTCTGCATTGTACCGTCCACCGAGGTGGGTGCGATGTGCTTGGCTCCTTCCTGTGCCCCGGGCAGGGTGCAGCTCTTCTCCAAGGAGTTCCCCTCCACCTGTTCCTCCCTCCACGGCACACTCCCATTTTTAATCATGCTTTGGCACTATCCATCTCAGGCACATGCCAAGTGCCCTGCATTCCCACCAGAAAATAAAAGAAGTAGGGCCAGCAACAGAGGGCAGGGAATGAAGAAAAAAAAACAAGCCAGAGTGACTTCAGAAAAAGATATGTAGAGGAAAGGGAATGGCAAATGCCACTGGTTAATTGAAGCTGTCCTCATACAGAGAATCAATCTCCCTTTTCATCAGGCAGTAAGAGAAAAGAAAGCTGCTTGATACATCTTGTGATCAAGGAATTAAGCCATCCATCTCCAAAACTCGCAGGAAGAGAAGGAAGCCAGAGCTCATTCAGTCAAAGGAGAAGCCACATCCAGAGAAGAAAGAGTTTGCTTAAAGATAATTTTCTTAGATTAGTAAGAATTACCATTCCAAAACAAAATTATTTCACCTGACATTTTGCCACTGTGTGTGTATATGTGTATATATACAAATAAAAATATATTTGAAAAAAATAGGCTATTAATTTGTGCTATTTGTTTATACACATGACATGGGAATAGTTTCTGTCACATTGTTGTGGCTTGGGAGCGATCCACGGATGGGGTTTTCCAGAGAGCAGCACTTGCCTATGAAGAACCATCACAGCTCTGCTGACGTCCTGCACGCAGGCGATGCACCTCACCAGCCAGGAGACATTGCTGATCTATCTGTATTTTCAGGAAAACAATTGGAGGCTTCCCTTTACGTCTAGGGGGATTAGGGTTCCATTCTAACCTCAGTGCCCAGCGGAGGTTTGTCTGTGAACATCTGGGAGCTCCAGGCCTGGGAGAATTGGCGCCTGTGCTTAAAACCTGCTGATAGCTGTTTGTTTAGCTGTTGTCTGAGCATGTGAATGTGGAGCTGCTTGCTTCACATAGGTGGCTGAGGGAAGCAAACAGTGAAGAATATATAGAAATTAAGCTTCAGTGCTGAGACAGTGTTGATTTTTCACAAAGAAAAGTGTTCCGCTCAATCGGTGCGAGGGGGTATTTCTTGTGTTGCGTTTATGCATTTACAGTAATTGAACTGTTGTTGTAAGGGCTAATATTAAGTACAATTTTCTGTGAATGCCATAGCTTCTGTGATGGAAATGTTTACTGGACAGCATACTTTACAAGTTAATCAAGTCATCTGCTATTAAAATCCTACGTAGTGTGAAAACCCATAAGTTGCTTTAGGATGCCAGCATTCCCCACAATGCTCTGAAAAGCCGTCTCTGATGTACTAAGGGGAATGTGATCACACAGCAGTGTCCTGAGTTAAAACAAATATGTTTAATAGAAAACTTAAAATACAACAAGCATTTTGCATTTTTAAATAATTTTTTCTTTGTTTATGTAGTGGTGTTTACATTCCTTGGAAGAGTGAAATGTATTTAACCAGCAATGTGTCTTTTCTCACTTAGATTACAGAAGTTTGTGGAGCCAAGCGTGTGGGTTATTTTGGTCCTGCTCAATTTTATATTGCTTTGAAGTTAATTGCGGCAGCGCAGTCAGGGTTCCCAGTACGGATTGAGAGCATTAAGAATGGTAAGTAGCAAATGTTGCTTGCAGCACTATGCACTTGTTTTTCACTTTCTTTAGTGCTTGTCAGCTCTTTGTGGTGGTAAACTTTTCTTCTAATGTGTCTATGAAACAATTGTATTTTGAGGAGCAGAGAAAGAGTAGAAGGTAATGTTATATTCTCTAAGTGACTGGTAGAAAATTGCAGTGAATTAGACGTGTAGCAAACCTGAGATGACATCCCCCTCTGGAAAAGGTATTGCCAAAGGAATGGCATGAATGGCAGCTGATCAGTGCTAAGGATGCATTTCCCTCTTACCTTCAGCCTCTAACCTTGACAGCTGTCCGGAGAGGGAACCGATAGCTGCTTTGGGTGCAGGCATGGTGTGGGCAGGTCAGGGGTCCCCCTCTGCAGGGCAGCTTCCAACAGTTGTCTGTTTTAGCAAATAACCCTGCTGAAATAAATGGGTAATGGTGACAAAATCGTAATGCTTCCTACCAGTAGGGATGAAAATGTGTTAGGTGTAATGTAAAACAGTTTTGTTCTTCCCAATGAATTGACAGTAATATTAAATGTACCATTTTTGTTGGAGAAAAGTGCTTCTTAGAAGAGGCTTATCAAACTCAAAAGATGAAGAGAGAAAGCAGGTCCCTTTTAGCTATGAAACCTTGATAGTGACTAATTGGAAGGAAGTCGTCGTTCTTGCCCCGGTGATGCATGCTCTGCCTCGGTGATGCGTGCTCTGCCTCAGCAGGGCTCAGGCTTCAAAACACGTGGCTTTTCACTTGGGCTTGAGCCTGCACAGGTTTGGACCCTCAGCTCCCATATCCCAGGCGGGTGTTCGAACCGTGCTGCGAGGCTGTGTGCTGGGCAGGAGTGCAGCAGAGGGGAGGTAGGAAAGGCAGGGCCTTCCCATCGGGTCGCTGCTCCCAGCGGCGTCTCTGCTTAGGGCAACGAAATGTAAGATTCACCTACGTTACAAGGCGCAGGGAGGGGGTTCCCAGCTCTGCCCCATCCCGGGATGGGGGGAAACTGGGCTGGCAAGCACATGTGGACCTGTGTGAGCTGAGTGTTTGTGGTGCAGAGCTCCCGACCAAGTGGAGGGGCTCAGGTGCAGCTGGCACGGTTCGGTACCTCTCTGGCAGGGGAATTTAAACCAGGGGTGAAGTGGGTGGCCTGGATTTGTCTGTCCATTTTCCATATGGACAGCTTATGCACTGTCTTGCATTGCTGTCCTTTTTAAGGATGTTAATTTGAAAAAACAAAACAAAAACCCAACAAACTAAATTAGAAACCTGAACTAAGTGGTACTTACTGTGTATGTTTTACAAGTCCAGCATCTGCAAATAAGCCACAAATCTGAGTGAAGAAGGGTACTTGCAGGCCTTGTATTGGTATCCTGTTTACTTTCTGAAATGCTTCCTGTGCTAATTACATTCTCTCTTGAAATGTATGAGTGTCTTTAGAGTGGGGTGAGTAACATGCACCAAACTCCAATTGATTTCTTTTTCTTCCTGTTAGTAGCTGTAGGTGTAAATGATTATAGAGGTGATGTATGGCTTTACTTGGTTTTGAGTGTTCTGTTAATTTTAATTGTATTGATCTTTCAGGGTGAATCGTGCACAAAAATAAATGGTATTTCTTCAAAATAACTGTGAGTTGTCTTAAAGAGTGGAAGTGTCAGTCTTCTGCTCTGCAGAGCAGATGTGACGTGGGACCTTTTGACATGGTTGTCTCACCAGGCCTTGGCATGATCTCTGAACCCTACCATTTTCAATTTGTTCCTTTTATGATGGCAGCATTGAGGATACTGTGATTCTGACTGATTAATTCATCAGCCTCACAGTTTCTGTGGGAAACTGTCTTTCCATTACAGACATCGTTCTGAAGGCAGGAAATGAGTTTGCCGCTTGCTTTAATAACATGCACAAGGCTTATTTCTTTCTCTTTGCATGGAGAGATTGTATATTAAGCTAGTGAATGTAGCTTTGTGTAACACATTTTTATTAAGACATAAAATAATCACAGGAGTTCCACACTTATAAACGTTACAAAATGTAAATAGTACTCTTTTTGTAGATAAACTTTTCATTGGTTTTACAAGACAGTACTGCTTAAAGTACTTTTACTGTTCTGTAGTCTCAATTGAATTTTTCTCTCTTTTAATGAAGAATTGCCTCTGCCACGGTTTGTGGCGCTGAAAAATGACACTGAAGTACGTTATGGGACTCCAGCAGAACTCCATGGGGTTAAATTTCAGGTTCCACAAGCAACTTTGGAAAAAAATTCCTACAAAAGAACAGATGAAGGGGACAAACAGGTAAAGGACTTGTGTCCTTCAGGCCAATTGTGTTGTCATGCGTCCTCCTTTTGGGTCCAGTCCTGTAAATGATTACACTCACATAGGCTTACTCAGTTTTGCAGTGCTAGACAGGAGATGAACTCCTGACGTGTAAATAATCCCCATCAGGGCTGTGCTCTGACTTTGATGCATCCCAGTTGCATCCCTGAAGGGAATTTCTCTATGTGAGCTTGTTTAAAGCTGTCAACCCTGTAATGTTATATATAAATTCTTTTAGTATTGTCCTCCTACTTAGTCCATTGCTGTTTCTTGGAGAGGACTAGGGGAGGAGCAGCAAATAGGAATCTGCCTGTGAAACAGAACGGGAAAGCGAGCGATTTCTCATGGCTGGTATGATCCTTAGTCACTACAGAAATATTCAAATGGAGAAGAGAATCATGAGCCACTATTTCTGGGTGGGATAAAGCCACCAGGTTTTCTTCCATTCTAATCTCCCTCAGGAGTAATCCAGAAAAAATCTGCTTTTCTTTTGTCCTCGGTGAAACATTGTCCCAGCGTCTGTTGTTCTGAGTTGCCAATTTAATAAAGCTATCTAAGGGAGATTTGTATTACCTGTATTTAGAGAGCTTGCTCAGATACAAGCAGCTTCACGGTGCAACCTTTATTTGCATCATTTTCCCCAGGCCGGACACCTTCTCTTCTGGTACCGTATCATATCAGGCCACGTTGTAAATGCCTGGTGGCAGGCACTTTATCTTCCCATAAGGTGCGCATACATTTATCAGACGGTGCGTTGGTGTGAGTAACAGTGTTCCCAGCCTGAGGTCAGCCAACAGGAATGAGCCGATGACAAGATACGTGGGTGGAATAACAGGATGAGGAAGAGGAGCATGTATGCCTATCTGCCTCTGTGTACTGACACTGAAGCAGAACACTGCCCTCAACCCCCTGGCTCCATCTAGGTTATCTGTGCTGTGTCACATTTTCCTTTTTATACAGTAAACTGTTTCAGGATCACATCCTCTTCTTAAACAGTCTGGAAGTCAAGGCAAAGAGAACACTGTGGGACAGATACATGTTACCACCTGCAAATCCACAGTGTGTTTAAAATACCAATTCAAAGATTTATTTTAAAGTGTTTTAGATGAAAAATGCTCTCCCACAAAGAATGTGCTCACTGAATGTGTTATGTAAATTCAAGGATACCCTTTCACATTAAACATTCTACATATACTTTTTCAGGCATCTTTTGGAAACAAAATACCTTAAGCCATTCATTATAAAGCTTTGCTACGGCATTGCCATGCTTTACCCGTAGAAGGCTCAATACCAAATTCTGTCTTCACCAAGTTTTGTTATGTAAGAAGCCTGTGTTTAGAAATAAAGGGCCTCGGGGAACCACAGCGTTTGCATTTTCTTTGTCCATCATGCTGTATGCCTTCAGATCACCATGCAGAATTACCTGGTTGTTTTGCTGTCCTCTCAGAATTCCATTTTGTGCTGGTATGTTTTTGAAATAGGAACCGAAGTCTCCACCGATGTCTCCAATCTGCTCACCTCCTGCTTCTCCATCTACTTACCAGAGAGTACCCTTAAGTTACGGATATGGAAAATCAAGAACTGGGCTGGAGCAGCAGCATGGAGGTAGGATAAAAATTGGGATGCGCAGATTGTATTAATTTTTTTTTTTTTTTCCTTCTGAGAAACATCCAAATTTCAAATGCAACTGACAGTCAGCCTAATGATTTTAACATTTAATTAAATCTGTATTTTGGAAAACGGTTCAATCATCTAATTTTATTTTGATTGTTCAACCCTGTTCGTTTTCTGGTAAATTAGATTTATGTGTCACTGCTTACAAATGAATGCTAATACCTAGTCTCTGACAAGACTACGTGCGATATATCCCAGTGACAGAGTGTTTGTGAGTAGTTTCAGAATGCATGATGCTTTTGGTCTCGTTAGAGGGAAAGAAAAACCCACTCCTGATTTCAGTAGCTGCTATATTAGTTTTCAGACTGGCAGTGAACCTTCCTTTGCAGGAAAGGATAATAATCTCTCTGGTTGCATAATGGAAATAACAATAGGACATGAATATAAAAACAGTCCCACAGTGTAACTTAGCAAAACAGACAAAAATAAGGCACTACTACATAGATGCTCTGTCCTTGATATCGCTGCTCTTAGAGTAGGTGGCAGAACATTCTGATTTTTGTAAGAGGGTAGTGAGGCAGAAGCCAGTTTTACTAAGGCTTTACAAGCTCCTGTTAATAGTAAGGTACCTGTGCTCTCCTAATTGCAACATCTGGTGACCAAGATGGTGGCAATAGTAGGCATTGGTGTCTGCCATTCCTCCTGCTTTCAGTTAGTGTGTTTGCAGGGAGTGAGGAGCGGAGCATGCTAGTCCTTTAGCTGTTGTCCTTGTTTACAAATGAGTAAAAAACTCCAGAGCTACTACAACATTTTGAAACTCACTACAGCCATGATAAGAATGTGTTCAACACTACCAAGAGGCCTTCATGTGAAAATCATACCAGTTCTGAGTCACAGCCTTTCATTTGCTGGGTAGGTAAACTGCTGTTGGGTCAGAGGTGGGATGTTTCCCCGCTCCACCTTTGGCATTACTGATCAAAACAGTGATGGTTGACTTCTGAAAGAAGTAACACTAGTAGGGTTGTCTTCTGGGATGACACATGTTCTGCTCCAGTGAGGAAGACGTGGCAGATAGCCCGCGCCCTGAAGAGCTGGGTCGGAGGCGGCCGTTGGGAGCAGCCGACCATGGTACACGTTGTGTACTCGGCTCTTTTCTGGGACTCTGTCCCAGATCTGTCAGTACTATGGTGGAGTGCTTTGGGGGGTGGTGTTTGGGTTTTCTTTTTGGTGGGTTTTTTTGGTGGTGTTTTTGTGGGGGGTTTTTTGTGTCTGGTTGTGTGGTTTTTTGGTTTTTTGTTTTTTTTTGTCCAAATTTGGTTGCAATCATAACTTCAGTGGAATTTCTCATGGAGTCAGTGGCTGTGCAAAGCAAGTAGAGGCAGCAGCGTCCAATCCAGCTGAAAACTTCTTCTAACATTAAATTATTCGACTGTTTGAATTTTTAAGGTGATGAAATCCTAGAGGTGTAGAACACTATGGTTATTTTCAAGAAAGGGAATTTCTTCTGTTTTAATCCCACTGGGGATACTTCAGCCAAATGTGTTCTCAGTGGCAGCAAGCGGTAACATTTTATGGCCTATTCTGTACCAAGTGCCAGGCTAGGTGACCTGCTGGTTATTCCTGGCCCTTAAGTTCAGGACCCTTCCAGTTTTCTGGAGAGCCCTTGAAAGGGTGGGTCTGAAGTTAGAGTACGCGCAGGAGGTGCTCGCGCCGCAGCACTGACCTGGGTGGGCTGTTCTGAACTGCAAAGCTGACCCTGAAGCTGGACAACGTGTCTTCAGGGCAGCCCTTCGCGCTCAACCATGGCTGTGTACTCTTTTTTTCTTGAGAATTTGGGACATTTTTCTTAGAATCATAGAATAGAATCATAGAATCCCTTGGTTGGAAAGGACCTTTAAGATGAAACACACAGCAGTGTGGCCTTGTGCCTAAATCTCCTCTCCAAAGGCATCTGTATGTTTCCCAACTTCCTTCCTGTGTTTTGTTCTGAAATTAGAAGTTACTTATACAGGAATAAAAATAGATACCAATACAGGATAAGGGAAAGCAAAGGGGTTAGCAGTATAATTTTTAAGGTCTTCCTGAGCTCAAAATTTTTAAGATTTCATGGTCTCACTTTTTATCAAGAGTCCTTTAAGTTCTTTCTATCTAATGCAGACTGTCTTCGGAGTGGTACATTTTAAATAGGCTGGCAGCAGAAGTTCTCAGCTCTGTAAGGGTTTGCAAGTGAGTTGCCTTTGTGTTTGCATACTTGACCTATTTTTAAAACATTGTTCTTAAGCATGCTGTTATGTCACCGCTTACTATATATGCTGCAGTGGAACGTAAGTGACTTATTTTAGCAAAAGAATAAGTAATTGTTACTTTACTAACTTTACTCCAAATAATGTGAAGTGGTGAGTCATGCATTTTGATTTTCAACAGAAAATAGGGAAGGGGGAAGAAGAGAATAGGAAAAAATGGTGATTTGTTGTTTGATACCATTGTCAAAGCATATTTTTTACAGCTCAGTTGAATTATTTCTTATTTGTAATGCATTCCTTTGCTATATATGGCTATAAATATAGAAAATGTATATGAATAGGCTATATAAATATGTAATTCAACATGATGAACAACGATTTCTGTTACCTAGTAATCTAGTAATACATAACTGACAGTTTCTATCAGTAGTGTCTGAAGAAGAATGATGTAATGTGAAAGATGACTATGTAGCTAGAACTCTGTTGTGGAAGACAAAATGGACTTTGATACTATGATACTAGGTTCACTTGGTAGATGCTTGACAAAATGGACTTTGGTATTGTGAGACTGGGTTCATCAGCTAGATTCTTGACCTTGCAGTATTTAGTTATTTCATTTAGGACCTTTTTGATTATCCTTTCATTTATATGCTTTCAGTGTCTGTAGCTCCTTATGAAGTCAGACACTCTACTCACCAGCAAGATGGACCATCATCAGGGAATTATGGAGCCAAGTCTGCACTTGCCTGTTCAATGCTTAATCGGGTAATGAATTGCATGTTTTTCTTTAGTAGTATTACTAATAAAACAATAGAGAAATTTAAAAAAATGGCAGAATAAGTCTCACTTCAAGAGTAAAAAGTGTTCTCCGTGGGTTTTTTTAGACTAGAGGCTACAGCATACCTATTTAGTATATGAAAAAGAAAAAAAAAAGCTGATGGGAAGGAGAAATTAAAATAATCCAATTAATTAAATTGCTGAAGCTAAGCAGAATGAGAAACACCAAAGAGCATAGGTAGGAAAACTAGATTCAGAATTTTCAGTTCAAAATTGGAAAAAAAAAAAAAAAGGCTGTCCTAGCAAAAGTAAAACATTTTCATGTAAAATATATGAGGCTTCACAGAGATTCCTGCTTGATTTAGAATGCCATCTGTAACACATGCACAGAATTTATAGTCTAATATTCTGCATATTTCACCCCAGTTGGTCAAATTGCATCTCAAACAGAATAAATGAATTTCTGGATATTTGTTTGCTTTTATGAGATGAGTCCTATGTTTTCCTGCTGGTTGCAAAAGCAGATCTTTCTGATGTTCCAGTATGCCTGCTGTGCATTTATTATGCAAACAGATAGTTTGCCCTAAGGAAGGACAAAGTCCCCCTAAGGGAGAGCTTTTCCTAAAAAAGTAAGACTCGGAGACTCTGTACCTTTTGCTTAGTACCCCGCACCCATAATAAAATGTCACCTGGACCTCAGGAAAAGATCTACAGGTAGTGTCACATATTTTGTGATAACTTGAAATGAAATTGGGTGCATTTGTGCAGCACTTTGAAATGAGAATTAATTTACAGCTTTGTGATGTTGCCTGTTTTGGGAGTCTTTTGATGTATTTCAGAACCGGTGTTTTGCATTTGATTCTTAGGAAGTGGACAGGTATGGCAGAGAAAGGGTTGCAGAGCTAGTTGCAGCCTGGTTATTGTTCATTTTTGCCCTCTCTCTTTAAAAGTGTTGTCATCCAGGCCTAAAGCATCTGAAACACTACGTCATTCTGGTTTAACAAAGGCACTAATTGTACCAGCAGCCCTCTTCTAAACACCACCACCCCACCTACCAAATATACAGACCTCCCTTAAACAAGTCAATCAGAAAGCAAAGACATAGCTGAATAAAATGTCCTTCTCCAGCATATTCTTTTTCCTGAAGGAGAATTTTTACCTAAACCATGAGTAGTGACAGAAAGTCAAGGAGATCTCTAGGGGTTTGCACATCTCCCTGGCTCGACGTAATGTGTGCCAAGGTAGCTGGGTGAGCGGAGGGTCCAGAAGCGGGATAGCTCTGCGGGAACTGCACCACTCAGAGCTAAGATTTTCACACACCACGATGCGTAAGTACAACTTTAGGTCCTTCAGTGGTTCCGTCCGTTTCAGGTGTAGTGTGCAGCTCAGGGTTGTAATGCGTGGCAGCCAAAAGAAACCTCCAAAATGAATCCAGAGGCAGTAAGGTATGTCTTGGACTTTCCTTTTTGCAGTCAGAAGTAGTAAGATTTCCTTTTTCTCTCAGCTTCAGTCATGTAAACTTCCTTTAATTGCCTGGGTGAAGATGCCTAATATTAGCTTTAACAAATAAGTAATGGGATGGTAATCAGGGTGGCCATTTCTACTCCTCATCTTTTTAAAATACTGGCTGCTAATAGAAGACAGTGAATCTGGTTTCTGGAAGCTCCCAGTGCCCCTCTGGGCCCTGCTTGCGGCCGGTGCCAGTCTCCCTCCGTCAGTCTCTTTCAGTGGAGCGGGAGCAGCAGGACAGCAGCACCCACTACTCAGATGATCCTTGGAGGATAACGGAGGAGCAGCGAGACTACTACATCAACCAGTTCAGGTCCCTGCAGCCCGACCTGAACTCCTTTATTTCAGGTAATTTTTACCAAACACTCTGTAGGTCGAGTAGAGGGTCGAGAAGTGTTAAGTAAATAAATTCTTCTTTTCTTTCTGGAGTGAGTTTATGAGAGAGAGTTGATTGCATTTTCTTTTTAAAGGCAGATGGCTCAAAGAGCAAACCAATACTGTGGGCATTATATTTTTTCCTAAATATCCTGATTTTAGGAAAATAATTACATCTGAGAGAGAAGTGTTGCAATCCAGTAAAAATTAAAATGATCTCTCACTCTGAGGAACTGTGTTGGTGGATCACACCTGCAGTGTATATTGAGCTGGAAACACCTTTAGGGTTGTGCTTGCTTTCCCAGCAGAAATATGGCAGCGTCTGTGCGATGAAAGTGAAGCCTACAGTTAACTGTCCTGTGTGGTCAAGCCTGAGTGTTTATGGCTCTGAGGGACTGAGATTTTGACCTTTAGGTGATTAAAAGCAAATCCTGGAGAGCACACACATGGTAAAAGTATTGTTAACAGAGTATAGAGATTGCATTTCCATCCTGAATAAGAGGATCGGGCTGCTCGTGAGGGGAGTCACTGTGGGTACAGACAGTTGGTCTGGCAAGGAAGACGTCATAGGTTTTAAATTGAGGCGGTTTTACTGAGCCCTGCTGTTATTACTGGGGTTCATGAGGCTCGGATCCAGCCAAAAGTTTAAATAAATTACCTGCTGCTGACAGAAAGTAGTGCTTCACTAGTTCCTTGCCTCAGTTAAGTTTCCTTCGTATAACCTGCCTGAAAGAGAAAATGGTTGCTTAACAATGTTGTACTTCCTCACAGACATATGTATGTCTGTAACTGTGTATGTATGTATATATGCATATACAGCCTCTCAGGTAGCTGCGCATTTACCTTTATGTTGAGCAAGATTCTCAGGCAGTCCTTGCACCTCCCAAATTACTGTTTATAAATGATAAATTTGAGCTTCCACAACATCCTAAAATAATTAAGCTGTAGAAGTCCTTGGTGCAGGGTGATACAGATGCTAGAGGTTTGTCCAGGTTTAAGGGGTTATTTGAGAAATCTGTGATTGGAAAACCTGTCAGAAGTTATTGAATATTCAAGTGTTACCCCTGGTCGAGAAGGTTCCTGAAGCACAGTTCGTCAGAGGTTGGGGGATATTCTGGAGCTACTTAATATATTATCATGTGTCTTTGTCATGGTCACACAGTCCTCTCTTGGCATCCAGTGCTGGAGAGGACGTGCTGCGCTAGGTGAGTCTTGGACCTGCTCCAATTACAGCTTTTCTTATGTCCTGCAGTGGGTGATCTGATTTCAATGCACAAGGGAAACAGAGTCGTAAAGACCTTAGAGGTCTCTGCATTACATTGCCTTACATTTTGTAAGCCTATATCCAGTAAGGGCTTCCAGGGTACAGGGATCTTGTGCTACATCTCTGGTCTGTGTGTATGGGATGGTAAAATAATGGATTTATTAGCTAGGAGAAGAATGAGAAGGGCTGTTGTGGCAGGGTGAGTGAGGATGCCTGCAGCAGGACAGTAACTATGTGCCATCTGAATCTCCTGGTTTTTTCTTTTTTTTTTTTTTTTTTTTTTTTTTTTTTTTTTTTTCCTCATAACATTTGAGCCACTGCAGGGAAAATTCATGGTTGAAGCAGCATCTTGGGAGAGCAGTGCAGATGCAGCAGCACTGTTCTGCCACACACACGTCTTCTGGGTGTAGCAGAGCTGTTTGTGTCTGTTATTTCATCATTGGTGACATGCTAATTATGCTGGTTAGAATCTCTAGTACTGAAGCGTGTTTTTCTTTATTTATTTTTCCCATATGGAGGGAATGGGGAAATGAGGTCAACAGCTCTGTCTGGCTTTCTCTGTCACTTATTCACTAAGAGACAAATGGTCCAACAGCTATATTAGCATCCAGTTAATCTGAGCGTCTCTTGGACGTAAAGGAACCAGCTGCTTCTGGCACGGCAGCCCTGGCCGAAGGTAAATAATTGGAGAATTAGTTTCCAGTGGTTGATAAGGCACCGTTTCCCAACAGGTTCTGTGGCAAAGAATTTCTTCACAAAATCAAAGCTGCCTATCCCAGAGCTTTCTCACATCTGGTGAGTACTGTGATAGTGTTGGGGATATGTATCCTGTTTTTTTTAAAAGATGCTTAATTCAAGAGTTCTTGTTAAATTTTGAAAAGTGTCTTCAACTATAATTATTGCTCTTATCTCCAGAGTCACTTTCAGGCCCAAGCAGCAGGGTGCTCATTGATCTTCTTGACACGCTTGTTTTCTGGAGAGATGTTCGCCTACTCAGCAGGACTGGGAAGGTTTGAACAGCGATGTAACTGGGAGCTGTTCTTAACTATATTGTAAACAGCATCATTAGCTCAACGCACTGACGTTTTTCATGCAATGACACAGAAGAAGCACCTCTGGAAAGCTTTAGATGTGTCGTTGGTTTTATGTTTCTGGCTATGTTTTGTCAGAGAAGGCCTAATTAATGTCTAATTTTTAGAAGTATAACTACATAATTCATCAGTGCTTTTCTAATGAACAAGACCACTTACTTTTAATGAGCTTATTTAGAAATGATTGCGTATGGAACTGTACATGATAAAATTTGACAAGGATTCTATTATATTTTCATAAACAGTGTGGTACTTTGTAATTCAGTGTCATCCTTGCATCTTGGATAGGAAGAACAAATAGTTTTAAATGTTGATCAGAAATGCTGATAGAAGTTTTGCTTTTATAAAGAGAGATGAGAAGAAAAGTTTGCAAGAGCCTAAACATCTGTCGGGGTCAAAGAATATGTCTGGAATCTTTTCAAAGCGGATTGTCAGTTGTGAAAATAAAAATGACAAAACAAAACGACTGAAGAAACATAGTGTTGGGGGAAGTGAATATTAGAATTTAAATTTAAGATTACTTAAGAAGAACGGGTTAACCCAACATGTTAACAAAACACATTTCTATTGCTGATACAAGTTGTTCTCTGTGCAAAATTTAAAGAAAAGTATTCCTTTCTAGTAGATAATTACAATTTTGCGATGTGATTTATCAGGTTCTGTTGCTGTGTTAAACACATGGCATGTTTCAGTCTTTGTCACTCTAACCTCAACAGCTTGAAAAATGCTCATTACTTTCAAAGAGTAGGAAGTTATATATTTGTTTTAGTCCATGTGCTCATGATAAAATATTGCTCAATTCTTAAAAAAAAAAAAATTACAAAAGTGAATTCTTGAATTTCTGAAGTCCAGTTTTAGTATTTGAGAAGCATCCTAGAATTAGGGAGAACTGCTTTAGTGAGAAGTTAACATTTAAACTTGTCAAGAGCATTAATTTAGCTCTTTTCTTGACGCTAGTCAATGGTGCTAAGTAACTGTTGCTGAAGTCCATTTTTAACTTTTTCTGGTTTAGGATCCTGCATGGATTGGCCAAAAACATTTCCAACCACTGGAAAATTAATTTCACCCTTAGAAGTACAGGTTATGTATTTCGTATTATAATATAAACATACCATCATATTGTATGGTATGATGTATAACAAAAAATGTGCTTTATTAAAAAAGAAAAAAAGCAACAAGTCTGTATTAGAATATTAGCTTACTTCATCTTCCCTGAGACAGGTGTACAAGTTAGGGTCAAGTGCAAATGACAGAGATGCTTGTCTTGTATTAAAATATCCCTTCTCAAAGTTGCTTTTCTGTCTCCCCTGTGATGGCACACGTGTTTCCCTGAGGTAACGAGTTAGAAAATGTGTGCCTGTCGTACCCGCAGGGAGCTGAGCGACGTGGATTGCGACGGGGCACTGACACTCCCAGAGTTCTGTGCCGCTTTCCACCTTGTTGTTGCGAGGAAGAATGGTTACCAGCTGCCGGAGACGCTGCCGGAGACGCTGCTGCCCGAGTACCTTCAGGCAGGTAATGGCCCTGCGGCAGGTTCTGGTCCTGTAGCCGTCTCAGGAACCCAACGTGTGCCTAAGACAGGTTGTGTTTTCCATCCTGTGGGTAGCGCGGGGTTCTACGCTGCGTAATGGCCCTCTGGTTCCTTTTTAACACATGCTTATGTGCTTATGAGGTGATTGCTGAAGAAGGAACGTATAAAAGCTCAAAATAGCGATGCAAAGAGTAGTAGTTACCTCCCCCTTAATGTCTGCCTCTGCTCCAATGTGCTTCAGGTCCCATTATAGCTAAACTGGCAGGTGATTACCTGTAGCAAAGATAATCTAACAAGACTTATATGGCTTTTAACTCTTTTTATGATTTTCCTTTAAGTATCTGTCTCTTGAAGATGTGTTGAAAACGGTACTGGACTGCTTTAGAACTTCTTATGCTAATACATTTTGTTAGATGCAGTTACGGGTAGTATCAAAGGTTGACATTTTTTTGCAATTCATTTTATGTAATACACAGATTCTTCTATAAGTAATTTGCAGTAATGACGAGGGGATTACAACAGTTTGTGTAGCACAAGGATAAATTAATCCAAAATACAACATACCTCGGTAACAACGTTCAGCGAGAGACCTGCCCTTTCATTTATTCTCTTCAGTTATGTCTCTTGTAATTATAAATGAACATTGAAATATATACTGTTCAATTTAAAAAATGTGCACATCTTTCTAGGGCAAGGAGGATTAATCACAGATGATAATTACAGTGCTGAGGGATAATATTTAAGACCTAATAAAATCTCCATTAAATTTGATGACACTGAATATATTAAAAGACAGGAAAAGAGCAAATCAAGCTGTAGTTGGGAAAATTAAATGTTCACCCTGTATCAGATTTGTGAAGTAATTTCTGGTGGAGGCATATTCCTTATAATCCACTATCTTCATATCCAAGGGGAGAAGCTCCTGTAAAACCTGCACTTCCAAGTCTTTTAGTCTCTCTAATTACACTCCCTTGTCATAATTACAGCTACCCTTTTCCCTCCAGGACCACCACTATGTTCACTACTCTCACGCCTGTTCTCATCATAAATTAGCTTGTAACCTCCTCCATGCAGGTTCTTGTTGGTGTATCTTCACACTAAGCCTTTTCGGGTAAAACTGCAATGGAAATAACTATCTCTAGTAGTAGGGGATCGTTATGTCAGGGAGGCAGAGAGTGGTAAGCTATGGTTGTTCCCTGGAAGTTCTCTTTTTTTCCCAAATTTGTCTTTTTCAGCACTGGGGTCTTTACCATTTTCTTAGGTGATTATTGTTTTATGGTGTTGCATGTAGCCAAGCATTTCAGGCTGATCTACATGGAAGAGGTGAAAGGACTAATGAGTTGTTGTGAGCACTCTGAATACCTCAGCTAACATGCTGATTCTGGTTAGCTTGAGGGTCTGAAAACGTCTCATGCTTGTTCTGCTACCAAGTCAGGATTCAGAAATTTGTCTTTCGAAAGACTTGCATTAATAAAAAGCAGAACATCTCAACACACTGTAACACCATGAATCACAACAAAGCAGAGTGCCCTGGTTGTATCAGCTTCTGAAATAAAAGTATAGATAAGTAAGCAAGTGCCTCATACATTTACCAAAAATGTCAGAAGAAATTTTCAAGAGAAACTTTTTGTTTTCATAATTTGATTTCTGTGAAACTTAGATTCAGAGTTTGTTTGGAGTGTTTTTTTGGCTTGTTATGAACCTGATGAAGATTACTGGAAACTATTTTTCATTAGGTTGTTGTATTAGTTTCAGAATGAGAGAGAATTTGGTTCAAGGCAAATATTTGCATCTGATAAGATAAAGCTTCAAAATAACTTGGAGCATAAGAGCATTTAAGAAGGAATTAATCTTGCTAGTTTTATGGCTTGTTCTATAAACTACAAGTGCAAGGCCAAGTGCTGTTCTGGCATAGCTCCATTGACAATTTGACCCATCACCTTATTTTCTGAAAGTTTTTATTAAAACTAATTTACAGAATCTGTAAAGCTATTTGCCCTGTATGTAACCCACTGTATTGTAAATTAAGACAGATTTGCAAGAGCTTAATTTATTCAGATAAACTAGATGCTAGCCAGAAACTAGAAATTTGACATGAGAACTGGTTATTCTGCCTTTCAATATATCGATGTTAAAGAAAAAAGGTTTTCCAACTGTTAAGACATTTATCTCAGAGGAAGTAATCCCAGAGTGATATCAGCAGAAGGACCTGAGTCCTAAGAAATTAGACTTTTGTGAATATTGCTGTGAGAAGTTGGAGCTGATTTTTTTTCCCCTTGTCCCCCTGTTCCTAATGCTTTTTGGTTAAAGACGGTATAGACTGCAGCATATACTGTGTTTAGTGTCGTTACTTTTTGCTGGCCTTCTATTTTAGTGCATAATGTAGATTCTACTATACTTTTCAGTATTCAAAATGTCAAAAAATGGATCTGAAGGTTTGGTAAGTACCTCTAACATTCCTAAGACAGCAAAATATAAACTATAAG
The DNA here is from genome assembly GCA_000699545.1 of Podiceps cristatus. NCBI lineage: Eukaryota > Metazoa > Chordata > Aves > Podicipediformes > Podicipedidae > Podiceps > Podiceps cristatus. Next base: position 36,236 of record JMFS01061740.1, on the reverse strand, counting down.
GCCAACTAGGTTGATACTGGACTGTGAGGAGGAAAACGCAAATAAATGGTTGTTGTTTGGCATTAATGTTTACTATGAATTACTGGTGCCAAATTTCACAATTATTTCTACATCAGAAATTATACATGCTGTCCTTTTCATGACCTTGACTTATTCAGAATACAAGATAGAAAGATTTTCTTCATGGTGTTTGTCATCCATGGCTTATAGATCAGTTCTATTAGGTAGAAATGAAGGGCAAAATGATACTGGAACGGGTTTTTAGGAAGTGTGTATTAACCAAAGATTTGGCATGTCTCTGTGGTGGTTTTTTTGTTGTTTTTTGGGTTTTGTGTGGTGGTTTTTGAAACTTTATTTTTTTTGTTTTTCTTTCTTTCTCTTTCTTTCCCCTGCAGCTTCCTTGAAGCCCATGTGTGACTGCACACTGTTTGATTCTTATTCTGAGTCATTGCCAGGTGGTCAGCAGGCTCGGGACTTCAGTCGGACGGAGGTGAGAAGGCGTAAGCAGGGCAGTTACCTTGCAGAGTGCAGAGGAGCAGGCAGCTTCACAATGACTGTGGTATGCGTAGCAGCAGAACCGCGAGTCTTTGAGAGGGCTCTGGGGAGACCTTCTAGCAGCCTTCCAGTACCTGAAGGGGCCTACAGGAAAGCTGGGGAGGGACTTTTTACAAGGGCATGTAGGGATAGGACAAGGGGTAATGGCTTTAAACTGAAAGAGGGGAGATTTAGATTAGCTAGAAGGAAGAAATTCTTCACCATGAGGGTGGTGAGGCACTGGCACAGGTTGCCCAGAGAAGCTGCGGATGCCCCATCCCTGGCAGTGTTCAAGGCCAGGTTGGATGGGGCTTTGAGCAGCCTGGTCTGGTGGAAGGTGTCCCTGCCCCATGACAGGGGGGTTGGAACTAGCTGATACTTAAGGTCCCTTCCAACCCAGGACATTCTATGACTTCAGGAGTCTCTAAGCTTCCTTCCCATTAAGCCATCTCAGACCCCTCTTGCATCAATTTCTTCAGTGTGTGGAAAGGGCTGACAGGCTTTTCAAAAGAAATTCTCGCGTAACAGTGTTCACAGTAGTCGCAGAGGGACTCCAGCCTGGTGTGATGCCAGAGTCTGCACAGAAAAATACACTTTACCTGTTTGTGTCATGCTGGGCTGCATTTGTAATGGAAGCCTGTTGCAAGCAAAACTAAGTTAATGAAACGTGTTTATTACTGAAGTTAAAAAACCCTGAAGCTTTAAAGATTCTGTAAGCTAAATTAACCGTGGCTACTGAGTTGTGCCTGGATACTGCAACTCTGAATATATATGCTGTGGGATTTAAGGGTTTAGTATTTAAGGCAGTGAATCAAATGGCAGACTGACTGCAAGAAGCGGCTTTCAGCTGTGAATTGTTAAGATGCTGAAAGTTGCTGTGGATTGCTGCTGTGGCTGAATAGAAGGTCTTTCTGACGCCGCTTCCAAGTTAGAAAGTAATGGCGTGTCATGCCAGCTCAGCCAGGCTGTTCGCCAGTTATTTCCTTCCTATGCCTTGTTCTGGGGAGTTTCTGAGTCAGAACCCAGCTCTACCCTCATCAAATTCAGGTCAGTAGTGGCACCACCAGACAGACTCTCCTAATCTGCTGTGGAGTGCTGTGTTCACTTTGGGCAGTGCTGCAGTCAACGCTTTAAGCATCCAGTTTATCTTCTGGAACTGTTAAAAGTGTACACGCTCTCCCCAGGACCCTCCCTGGGCGGTGTTGCTCTTTGCGCAGCAGCTTGACCAACATCCAGCAGTCATACTGGGTTTTGAAAGCGGCGCTGCTGTTCTGGCAGTGCGGGCTGCTGGCACGTTGGCAGCGTAGGCAGGTCCTTCACCGCAGCAGAACGGCCATGTCCCTTGCATATGGCCTTATTTTGGGAGGGTGGTTCGCAGGGGGCTGTGAGATCGTGCCACCGGCCATGCTGTGCGGTCGCGTGGCAAAGCTCAACGGTCCCTTGAGAGTCTGCCTCATTGGTGTATGTGTGTATTGATTTTCAATTTAACCAAGCCTAAGAGGCAAAATTCGAGGTGATTTGCATTGAAAACTCATTCGGTGGTGTCAGCATGTGTATGTACGTACACCATTTCCAGACTGCAGTAAGAGTCAACTGAGTATTTGAGTTAACTCACTGCATCAGCTTAACATACAAATTTTTAGAGAGAATTAATTGTCGTCGTCTTAAACTGTTGTATCCCTGTTTGGATGGTGGTTTTTTGTTGGTAGGCAAGATCGCCGAGTGTCAGCTTCTCTTTTCACCTGCGTTTTCATGTGCATATGCAAATATACATGCATATATAGAAAAAGTTATAATAAATAATTAAAGTATATTAAAAATACAAATCAATATATAGCTATATGTTTTATACACATAATTAAAAAGGTTTGGTTTCTGTAACTACTTGACTTCAGGATCTGCTTCAGTATCTCTGGTGTAGGGAGCCCGTGTTTTTGTTAGGATACAGGCTTCGCAAGTGATTACCCAGCTATGCAAAGTGGTCTTCGGTTATTGCAGAGTTGTGAGGAAGTTTGCTCTTTGGTAGCGCAGCCTTTGGGACTGTGAGATTAGAGCTTTCTTTTACATGTTTTAGAAAGCTCAGAAATCTTGCTTTCAGAGTCATCTTGTGTTTCTTAGAAATAAAATATCATTTCAGTAATCTAACCAATACAATTTTATTATCTTTTTAAATGTCTGTTTTTTAGACTCTTCTTGCTTGTGGTCCTTGAATGTATGTGCAGAGTAAGGATAAATCTAGGAGGAGATGATTTCTTAAGCAAATAAATTGTATGGTTTTTTGCTTTTTAGATTTTGCTGCTGCAGTGGAGATGATAATAGTAGGAATGTTACAGTAATAATTAAATAGCTATACAGGATATACAGCACAAAATGTAAAAAAAAAAAAAACAAACAAGCATCAAACCCTCCATTTTATGTTTAATTTTTAATTCAGTTTTCAGCAATTAAGCTTTCAAGCCTCCTCTGCCTTATCTCTGCACTCTTCTCCTTGAGACATTCTCACCATAACTGCAAATAACTTGCTGATGACTGTGCTGCCTTTATAGTCAGATAATGTTCTTGGGGGAACAGCCGGATCTTCCACTCCATTCCTAGGTGTTCTGCAAGGTGGCAGGACGTTCTGTAACATCGTGGGGTGTTTTTTTTATTGTTGTTGTGTGTGTGTGTTTGTTTTTTAATGACTAGGTTGGAAACGAAGAAGAATCTGTAACATGATTGCCTGCTTGCTGGGCCTAGACAGTGTTACTTGACTGTATCACAATTGTTTGATTGGTTTTGCTTCATTTCTTCGCTGTCTGGGTCCTAGACATGCAGGGCAAAGCTGTCAATTAGTTCGTTTCAGGGTCTTGTTATATTGCTCCTTTGTTATCCAGGATTAATGGACTATAAAATCTCTTCTCAAAACTGATTTGAGAATGATTTTGACTTGATTTTTTTGGTTTTGTTCAACTGATGTTTTTATGTTCAGAATTAATACACTGAATGAGTATCATTTGGAAGGTCAGTAATTCATCTCCCATTCATCTCCCTCTGTGGGAAGTGCAGTAATTCACTGTTGCGATTTAATTTGTAGCTTGGCTACTTGAGAAAATATAATTCAGATACTTGATCACTACATTAAAAATATTATATTTTCAATGCAATCAGTTACGCATTATGTCCACATTTTTGCCTTTTTCCACCTATCCTCCATGCGGGCTGCTTAATTTCAGAAGATCATTTTTACTGTCTGTGCTGAATTACAGTACTGCAATACAATGGAAACGGTTCTTAAATGCATCCATAAAGAAAATAATGGCAGGAGACAGGTCACCTGAATGCTAGGCTTTGTTAAACTTACAAAGCGCACAAAGACTGCTAATGTTGTGCTGGAGAATGACAAGGGTGACTGCTTTTTGTTGATGAAGGAGGATTTGTCTTCCCTTTTTTTTTTTTTTTTTTTGTTTTTCATTCCTTTGGTTTTTTTCCACAAACTTCCTCACTGCCAAAAGCTTAAAGATAAAACACAGGATTTTGCACTATATCATAAAATGACTGGCTGGGGTTGCTCTAAACTCCCTCAGAAATGTCATACTCTCAGTTCATTGAAATTTGTGAGTGTCATTCCATCGATTCAAGCATGCACTGGATTAGGTCTTTAGTCCGATGCTCTTTACTGTAGGGTGTCAGGGCTAGCTAAGGTTGTGAAGTTTTTATACAAGCGCTTTCAGAGTCTTCAAGCCATGTTTTTGGTATGTTGCTTTCTCAGAGCATTAAGGAATCTCACCTGCAACTTTATAAAACAGATTTCATAGCCCTTTACTCTGGTCTTGGCCTTCTTGAATTACTCACTTCAGATTTTTTTTTTTTTTTTAAATGTCTGCAAAATCTATGTTTCTGAATTCATTTTTTTTTTAGGCCCACTGTCTTTCGGGCCATTTTTACGGTCAGCCTCTTCCATGCTCCCTGGGAAAAAAAAGCATCACTTAATGTTTAGAGAAGCTTCGAGTTTCTGATGTTTGCTTCATTGTTGTTTTGGCTGCAGAGTGTATCCTTGTTCTTACAGATAATGGTCGTAGAATTTGTTCCTGCTTCCTTCTTTTGAGCTATGCAGCAGAAGTTAAGAGAACAACAAATGCCTATATTACAAGTTGCTGCTGAAATAAAGAAAAGTTAAGGAATAAGACTGGGGAGAAGTTCCCTGATTTCCCATCAGAGGCCTGAATGAGCCTCCAGCAGACATGCTAATGAAATTTGTTTTTCCTGTCTCAGTGACTGCGTATTGAAAGGAGAGAGTAGTCCAAGGATCAGCCATCTCAGCTGGAAGACTTTAAATGCAGAACCACTGGGCTCTGGAGTACGGCTGGAGTTTTGGCTAGAGAGGCTGTTCTGATGGAGACTGTAACTCTTGTGCAGGGGCTGGAGAAGGTTTCCTCAACCCTAACACAGGTGTTACACCCAAAGAGAAAAGAAGACACAGAATGGCATTGCTCTATTGTGAGAAGTCTCCATGCACATAGTCCTTGGCTCCTCGTGATTCACTGTTGAAGTGCTTCCCTAATTTCAGGTGTGGAAAGGTTGCACCTGAAAAGCAGAGTTGTAGTTGTCTTTTTGTAGGTCCTCTGTGCTGCTTTACCTGACAAACAGATCATGGTGCGAGAGAGAATATCACCTTTATTTGTGTTGATTTGTGTTCTTAAATATTTGACTGTGGAAATGTGTGAGCTATACCAATCAGTATCATAAGTAAATCTTCTTTCTTTAAGAAAACATCAGCTGAAGAGGTACCTGATAACTCTGCCCTGTTACAAGATGGAAAGAAAGATGACAAACAAGGTATTCAAATAAGTAACTTTTTTTTTTTTTTTTTGCATTAAGAGTTGAATTCAGTGTGGTTTTAGTAATCCCATGTATTTGCTGACAAAAGCACAGAAGCAATGATATGTTTAATTTCTAAGCTGGCTATGTGTTGCTGCAGATTTAAAGAGACAACTCATTGATGGCAGCTGAGTTGAAGACATAAATGGATGTGTTTGCTTCAAAATTAGTTCTATCACATGTGAATGGTATAAAATGCACCTTCTAAAATACACCTGGTCCCAAAGCAATTGATGTTGCACTTCTTATTGTAACAAAGTTGTAGTTGTTGGTATTGGGAATTTTGTAAGAATAAAATTGTACCAAATTTGGGATTTCCCTTTTTGCAGGAAATAACAACACTTCAAAATCAGTTGTTATTCCTATTAAAAAAACCAAAACCAAACAAAAAAAGTCCGTATATTTTCTTGCAAAACAAAAGTTTTGGACAAACTGGATTGAAAATACTCGAATAATTTATTTCACTTGAAATCCATCAGCAGCAAGTCATGTGAAATTGAAGTGATCTTTTTCCACTCAGCAGCTACTAGGGCTTCCAGAATTGGCACTGGATCTCCACAGTCATTCCCTTTTATATGCCCTTTCCCTGACTTTTCAGTCATGCCCTTTCCCTGACTTTGCTGTCCCTCAGTTGTGGAAACAACACAGTTGTGGGTATATTCTTGCCTTATTCTCAGGTCTGTGGATTATACGTTAATTGGAAAAAAAAAAAAAATCTACATTTTGACCTCCCAGCTATCCACATGCTGAGGTCACATCAGAGCGGTGAGACCAGGTAGTCCACATTCCTGAATCACCTTCTACACTCAGGTGTGACTGAGTTTGGCAGATTCCCAGTGTCCCTGGTTCAAAGAAAGGTTCTCATTGCTGACGAGCCTTTGTAGCACATTCTGACAACTCAGCATCTTCCAAGAAAATAATGTTTTCTTGACAAGGTTCATTTTGTTGTAAAATTCATAATGAACAGAGCAGGGCTTGGACCTTGAAGGTTATTGCTTTGAAACATCTAGGGAAGATTTACTTTTTATGAAGGGAATCCTTTTTCCTTGCCTGTTTCGATGAAAAACTTGTGCTTTGCTCTTTGTAGCTGTCACATTAAGTCAGATGGGAAGCTGTTTTGGTGCATGCAGTCCTTCAGGACTGAAGATTCGCTCTGTTTATGACAAGATTCCTCCCTTTTCAGCCAAAGAACAAATGGTCTTGTTCTACCATTTCTTGCTATTCTGACAAACGAAAGAGCGGATCGCTCTCCTGACTGAGATCTCCCCAGCAGTAAAGAAGCTGTAGTTCAGGACTGTAGAAGCAAATTTTCCTGCATTTTCAAAACTATAAAGTAAATTGGCTCCACTCTATCAGATTATAATGCAGTTAAATGTGGAAGATAATGTAAATACAACTGGATCCCAAGAACCAGACTTTTCCCATGTTTTATTTGATAAAGGCAGATGGGGATGAGGGATTTCATTCCAAGTGGTCATTTATAATGCAGTGTATTACAGTACATTAAAATACACTATAGTGCATTAATAACGCCTTAAGAAAGTTGTTGATAAAGGATGCATAGGCATCAGTGGAAGGGGAATAATCACAAAGAATTGGGATTTCCTAAATATTAACCCCATCTCTGTGGGTGCCGGGTGACATTCCTGGGACAGGCTGGTGAGGTTTGAATTGCCAGAAACAGCTGATTTCTCATGCACCCCGGCTTTCCAGGTTTGTAACATGGGAGTTGAGTGCCGGCTCTGCCCAGTGTCACTGGCTACTGTCTCCATGAGAGCGCTAAGTCTCTGAAACAGAAGGCCTTGGGTTTAGGCACTCAGATCCCCAGATTCCCCCAAATTGGGGCTTATTTGGTGATTTGACCCTTGTGCTCTTAAAAATTGTTCCCTTTTTGAGTGCTTGAGTGTTCTGTGTGTATTTCACACAGAATCCCAGAGTGGCAGAGGTCGGAAGGGACCTCTGGAGACCATCTAGTCCGGCCCCCTGCTAGAGCAGGGTCACCCAGAGCAGGTGGCACAGGAACGCGTCCAGGCGGGGTTTGAATATCTCCAGAGAACTTTGGCTACATTTCAAATATATTTGGTGTTATTAGACATTCTGACTAGTACTGCTGTAGATATTCCTTTCACAGAGCTGATACCTGTAGATTTTTACCTGTACATACTTAAAGTAATTTTCATTGGGTTTTTCTTGTTTGTTTGTTTTATTAATCTCTTAAAGTAAGCACTGCTCTCAAAACGATACCAAAGGAATTTCAGCACTTGACTGTGAAACCAGGTAAGAAGAAAAAGATTTCATGTGTTACTTCCATTAGAATTTTGATCAAATATTTTAATGTCACAGTAAGCCCAAGTTAAGGTAATTTGATGATTTATTTTTTTTTTTAAAGATCCTTTTGCACTCATACTGTTTTACTACCAAAATTAGCTTTTACCTCATAATGACTGCTGCTTGCAAAATAATTATTAATTACTACTTCAGGTTGTCAAAAGGCTTTCTTGCTTTCTTTCCCTCATTGTAAGTGTATGTGCATTCTTCATGTGTGGGAAATGTTTTTAATGTAGCATTTTTTTTAAGGAGTCTGAAGTTTTTGTCTACTACAAAGAAGATGCAAGAGCTCGAGTATTGTACCTCTTAGATATTCTCTACTTTAGAAGAGATACCATGTAATGTTTCAGTAACTGTTCTGAAATGGCCTGTTTATTTGTAAAAACTGAGCTTTCATATTTTCTCTCAAGGAGTTTAAGGGTAGGTAGCCTTTTGGAAACACAGTCCTTGTGGCACTTAGAGCACTGACACAAGCTTTTGATTCAAGGGGGTGTTTCTTTGTTGAAACCACCGACAATTTTTCTCTCTCCAACTCCTTGTTTCTATCATACTGGAAAATGTTATTTCTGGAACAGCGTATGTCAGAATTGTCTAGTTGCTCCAGAAACGTCCCATGCGTTCAGTTCAGTTTGTCAGACCTTCCTTGCCTTCCTCTTTGTAAATCTCTTTCCTAGAGTGGTAAGAGTGTTTGCAAGCTCGCCCTGGTCCCAGTCAAGCTAAAATTTTGTCTTGCTTTCTTTTCCTTTTGCATGAATATTTTCACTCATGAAGATACCCTTGATTAAGAAAACTGACCCCACTTGTCTGTCACAGCAGTTTTGTCTTATAGCTCGATTTATTCATGGCTGCTCAACAGCTGCATGCCTCATTTCCCAACTCTTTTTTTCCTGGCTTCTTCCCAAACACTTGGCAGCTGCCAGATTTCCTATCTTCAGCTCCTGTTCTCAAATGATTGCTGCTTCTCCTTCACACGCACACACTCTTACACTTCCCTCTCAGGGGGAGAGGTGGGTAGTTGCCAGACTTCCAGTTCTGTTCCTCCTTTTTTTGCTCAGGAGCGCCCCGGGGAGTTTTGTTTTCAGTTCAGCAATTCCATCTTTGGTGCGCTTAGGAAAAAACCCTACTGTCACCTGCACATCTCCTTTGCCACTGACCTCTTTTCCCCATGTCCTTCATCTCCTAGGCAGGGAGGTCTTCCCGATGCTGCTGTGCTCCTCCAGCAGCATTGCTGTCTGTGTGTACCAAGGGAGATGGTGGCAGAGTTTCCCACTGTCGTCGTGACTCCTGTCACTGTAGGGGTTTCACCCTTGCTCTCCTGCACATTGAGGGTTTGAGCAAGCACGTTCTCAAGTTGCGTGTTAAGACCGATGTTAGAAGTATAAATGTTTATCTATCCAGTGGGCTAGATATGGCAGAGTAACGGGTGGTTATTTCAGAATTGGCCACTGTTCTGAAAGGTCACAGTAATCATTAACCTTCCGGATGAAAACTCAGCTGGGATGAAGCGGGAGAAATTTCACATCTTCCTTTGGTATTGATTTGGGCTGTTCACGTACATTCAGGAAAGATGATACTGCCATGCTTCATTATGGGAAAGCCTTCTCTGCCATCAGAAGGGCTAGAAATTTGAAGTCAGTAAAAAATATATGCTCAGCATCTCCAAATATCTGACCAGTTTATTTAGGCTTCTAAATGCAATATCGTTGTTGGCCTTAGACTTTTAAAGGACTAAGGGCCAAATGTTGTGAGCATTTAAATTACAGATTTCTCCCTAGGCCACCAATAATAGATGAGTCGGTGCACGTGATTTAAACTAGTGGTGAATTCTTTGGTTTTCTCCTTAGTAGTGTATTTACACCTTTTGTGGTACAGTTTTTCCCACTCGATCTTCAACCTGTAAAGCGAGGAAGCACCAGCTGAGTATAAGATATTAGGCTACAGCCAAAAGTTACTGAATCTGCATCCTTAGGAATGTTAAAATGAAGTTGTATTGAGAGAGGGGGGTGGGAGCAGTTAAATACCCTAAACAGGAACCTTCATGCTCTCCTGTGGTGTGAATGAATAAATTAGAGTTCATCATTGTACATGACTTTGATTAGTGCAGACCGAGCTGTTCAGTTCATCAGGACCTACTATTGCATGAATCATAGAAACTTTTAAATAATAAATGTAATTAATTTACTCAACAGCTTTAATTTGTTATCAGTTTCATGTAAGTTAGATGTATGTATCCATAGCAATAGAAATATGGAAAACTCATGAACTGGATAAACAGTTTTGTATTGTCTTGAATGGTTATGTTGTATATGTATATAAACCTGCACCTCATGCACAAAGTATGCACAGGCTGAGCATACCAAAATAACTGCACGTTTTATGGAAATGCCACAATTATTTGTATGTCCTAATAATGAACTACTTGCTTTATAGTATCTTTTGTATTATACTGCTTCTTATGAAAGGTAAAGCTGTCTTGGATATTGCGTAATTGTAACCTTGGCTTTCCTGATTTTTTCAAAGGCTTAAAAGAAAATCCTTAGCAGTAGTATGTTTTTACTAACATTTTTTTATTAGTAGGCATTTTGGGTTTCTCTTCCTTGTGTGCTTTCCTGTTTACCTCAACAAGATGTCCTCAGAGAGTTTGAATATCAGTTTTAACTGTAGGGTTTTAAGAGAAAGGCTTTCTAAAAGAAGTATGAACAGAATTAGAGTCTGAAGGAAAGAAGAAAAATTGGAAGGTTCTTAAACATGGCTTAGCTTGGAAAAGGTTTATGCTTCCTATTTCTAAGTGGCATATATTTAATAATTGAGCATGTAATTTAATAATCAGCAATTTCAGCACTGGAAAAATTGGGTCATATGGCTGTAGGGAAGCAATTTCTGAAGTTGTATTCTCTGGGAGTTTGACACAGAAAGAGAGAGAAAGAGGAGGATTATCACCACTGCAAATTTTAATAATAATTCCCTCTCTCCCTTTTAGTTGCTAGGAAGAGTTTGTTGCACAAAAATCTGGAATGACTATGAGGCAGTTTGTTGGTGACAATAATCTACCAGAACTTGGTTGATGAGTGGGTTTTTGTGTCACTGCCAGCTACATTTGGGTTTATTCTATCCAAAGCACCAACTAGCACCGCATGACCCTAAAAGCAGTTTCTTTTATGAAGAAATGGTGTGTGGCTATACATGTGCCATATGCTGCTACTTGTCTCCTGTGAGCCTAAAGCCTCCTGTGGAGGGTCTATGCAGTAGTACAACGCAAGCCATTAAAAAGCCAGTATTTGCCAGCTGCTGCCATAGGTAGCCCCGGCTCTTGTGTTTTAGAGGATCGGTCATGTTCTCGGGTAGTGCTCTATAGTAGCTGGTGATAAAGGTCTGACTTGGAAGTAAGCATGTATCTAAAGGAAGCTGGAAACCTGAGAATTAGGGTTTTTTTACCCAACCTATTTGCTTCTCAAGTGTTGTACCTCGATTAGCAGAATAATGGGAAAAGTACAAGGATTTACTTTGTGCGTGCATTGGGATTGTTGATGCTGCTGTAATACCTTGAGGGGGTATCTCAGTGAGCTGACTTTGAAAGCAATCACATAGATAAGTTTTCTCAAAATTATCTGATGTTAGAAAAGTCACAAAAAGACTATGTAAACCGAGGAACAGCCTTGAGGAATTACCCGGAGAAGGTAAGTCAGCACTGTTGTTTTCATATCACATAAAACCTGCATGTGGCAGGATATTTGGAATTCATCCAAATAAGAAACTGATTTTTACATTGATAGAAATGTGCTTGATCAACACTTAGCCTGTAAAGCTTTCTGCCTTCAGATATTTTTCTGTCCCAATGTCAAAGTAGTCTCAACTTGATGTGTTAATTTTTTTTATGGGTGGTAAGATGATGTACATTTATACTAACGAGTTAAGTATTTAGGAAGGACATAAACCTTTGTGTTTTGAGAAGCAGGACAACTAATAGATGTGTGGACTAGGAGTAAGATGTTTTCTGTGGGAAGTTTATGCTACTCCTTATGTTGATTTGTCACAGCTACATCCAAGAGTACAGATCAGTGCTATCAGACCTATTGCTTTTCCTGTGTTCTAGTCACAAAATTAAAAGGTGAGGGTCTGACTACATGTGGGTTTTTGAATTCTGGAGACATTTGCACACTAGAGAAACAAAGGGGAAGAAGAAGGGAAAATAAATCCCCGTTGATCATGTGAGATAAGCGTGCTCTCACATCCCCATTTGCAACACTCAGATTTTTAATGAACACTGGTCCTGCAGCTAAAGACATTTATTTAAAATACGATGTTTTAGCAGTTCTTTGTTCTTTTCTGTTTCAGCTGCTCAGGAATCTAATGCACTTAAAGCCAGACCGCGATCCAGGTACTGTTTTCATTTCTATTTTAGGAGAAGACATACATTCCCCTGGTGTTAGACTCAAAATGTGAGAACTAGTGTTGCATTTTTAAGTTGTTTTTTTTTTTTTTTTTTTTTTAATTGATGTTGTGCTGAAAGTCCACCTCCGATAAAAGACAGGTTTACCAGGGGAGATCTGTAAGCTACAGGCACTACATAAGTACTGCCTAGAGCCCTGCCATCTCTGGTCATAAGGCACTGGGACTTTTGCCTGTCTGCCCAGCCCCGCTGCCTCCTTGGGGTGGTGACTGCCTCCAGTCCTGCCCCAGGGGTGTCCTGGTGGGACAGCGGGGACCACCCCGGTGCAGGAGAACCTTGTCAGCATTTTTTTGCCATTGAAACGTGCACAGTGGTTGCATATGGAGGGAGACACTGCACAGTCTCACAGAAACAGGAGCAGTAGCTCGGCTCTCGGATGTGGGTGAATGAATCCTTTCATTGGCGTGGGTGTACTTGACTATGGGTGGTTGGTGTGTGATGGAAGGAGTTATTGATTTATACCGTTGTGTGCTAGAAATTACACCCACCAAATTTGGATGTTGTAAGAAAAGGGAAACCTGTGCCAGAAAATGCTGTGTATAAATGGATTAAGTGTTGTGTTTGGCTGTGCACCATTCTGGTGTATAGACCTATCGTGCATTCATCTTCAAACTTTTTTGTTTGGTGCTAGTGAGAGGGCTTCATTTCTTTTTCTTAGGTAATGAGAATATAATCAGGAGCTCTTTCCTTACAAGCTTGTCAAAGCCTGCTAATAAGAGAGGATCATCTATAAGCGTGATGAATGAAGATGGAAATCCTCTGGTTTTAGGACCTACATCCAGGAAGGCTGAACTGCCTTATCTGCTATTTTTCGGTTGCTGGCCAAAGCTTTTTAGTTTTCATACTGTCTTCTTGCTGTGTTACTGAATACTAAATGGCAAATATGCAAAAAATGTGTAAAAAGTAGTTTATCCAAAAGCGTATAAAATAGCAACTGCTTAAACAAGTTTGAGAAAAAGTCACTTGGATGTGACTACTGTGTTACCTATGACTGTCTCGCATCTGACTATGTGTCACTACTTCAGTGCACAAGTTGAAACTAAAGGTTCCTGAGCACATCCTTGAGCTCAGACATTCTACTGTGCATGTCCTGCGCAGCCCGGAGGGCTTGATAACCTGGAGGGTCTCTGTCTTCAGAGACCACCAGAGGCTACGGTTTGAGTCCATTACAGCTCTTGGCTCTGGAGTCTGACTTTCTAGCCTAAGCTGTGCAGTTTCTTAGCTGCTGACTCTTGACTGACTTTTAGGTGCCAGGTTCACCTGCTGCAAGCAACGATTTGCTGTCACAGGGCTCTGTGTTGGCACTGTTGGGGCAGGCATGCTTTTGCCTGGTAGCTGCTATCTTACTAGATTTTTTTTTTTTTTTTTTTAATAAAAATCTCAAACCGATAGGTTGTACAGTTTTAGTGCAAGTAAAATATACACTGCATAATACGGAAGGTAAAAGTATGAAACCTTAAGATCCTGGTTCAAAGCTTTCACATTTATTTCAGGTTGGTTGGGTTAGGTTTGATATGGTAAGGCTATGGAATTCAAAACCCTACCAAGACAAAAAATTCAGCATCAGCAGAAGTTTTTCTGTCACATGTAAATTTTGAAGCAATTATGGCTTTCACTCCTGTGTTTATTAAAGTTTACATCAGAAACATTAGGATCAGCATTGCCAAATGTCTGCTCCTCTGAAGAGTTGTTTTCTAACAACAGCCTGTTCAGCAAAAAAACGATCCGTTTCCCTTTAGTGGGAGTTATTTCTGTTCTACCCGAATGTGTTTTTGGTCTTGCCTGTCATGCATAATGTGTTACAGTAAGTGTAACATCTCACATTGTCAGTGCTCATTTTGAACAAAGCTCTCGGTCTTACAGAAAAACTGGTAACTACAACAGCTAAAAAATATTGGACACTATTCAGCAAACCCAAAATTCTTAGCAAATGCACTGCATTAGGATTAATGGGTTGTGGAAGGGCCTAGAAAGGCGTACTGAGACATGTACTTGATCAGTGTTGATGGCTTTGGAGCCATTCAGTTTTTCTGGATTTTGTGGAATTTGGTGACTGTTTGCTATGAAAAAAATATTCTGCTAGAATATTATAAATTACAAAATGTGCACTTATAAGAAAGAGGTAGGTTGAAGCTACACCTGTATAGACACTGTCCTTGCACTTGGGAAAGGCAACAGAAACTGTAAGGGGCAAAAAAATTTTTAAAAATTACTACAGTTGTGCTATTGACAGTTGCTACAATTGTGCTATTGACAGTTAAAATTATGTAAGAAGGTCTGAAGCTGTGATATAAAAGGCCTTAAGAAAATACTGGCCCTGTAAGCATGACCTGTGCCTTTCCCCAGACCAAATAAATCTGTTTTATTATAAGCGGGAACTTTTAGTTATTAGGGCAAGGAATTTCTACCATGAATCTGAGTTCTGGTCAGTGTATTTTTAGGTGCTATTTGCTGTAGTGGTTTAAAATGAGTTTCTGAAATAAAATATTTTCCACCTTCTCTCCTCTCCGTTCTTCCTTAGGTCTTATTCTAGCACATCAATAGAAGATGCTATGAAAAAGGGAGAAGAGCCCCCTACTCCACCTCCAAGGCCACAGAAATCACATTCCAGAGCTTCCTCTTTGGATCTGAACAAAATATTTCAACAAAACGCACAAGGTAAAGTTTGCTTTCTTTCCCCCTTTTGAGACCATTTAGGCTAGCGGCATACTGGGCAACTTGATCTGTTTGCACAAATGCTGGACATTATGTGCGTGTGCTTGCCTTTGTTATAGACAGCAATACGCTACAGAACAGAGAAGTTGCATTTTTTTTGCGTTACCTCGCATGAGGGGAAAAAAAATCACTGTTGCTGTAATTAAGGTGATTATAATGTTTTCTGGCACAATAATGGGAAGCTGAACATATGGTACTCTGTCATCACTGTTTATAACTCGTCTGGCTGTTTAGACAATTCTCATCAGTAATTACAATATATTTGATTTTTATTACTATTTATTTTTTGTAGTTCAGAAGTCTGAAGAAAACCCTGAGTGTTTAAACTGTGAGAAAGTGAAATTTCTCATGTGCAAACATTTTTGATGTTAAAGTCTTCCAGATGTGTGGGGGCAATCAGAAATCATTCTTTGAGTAAAAAGAAAGGGTAATTTCTTTTGACGCGGGTGCATGTTGAGGGGAGAGAAAGAAACTGTAGAAATAGTTAGTGGCTGGAGTGAACAGAAAGAAAATGACTCTCCAGGTAGTGTTTGAGCCTTGCACAGTGAGTGGTGGAAAGAGGAGCTGTTTGCTCAGGGCAGCAGTCACCCAGCAGCGCTGCGCTTCAGCAGTGTCCTTGAACCAGGGCAGAGCTTTACGCAGGGCACACCAATCATCCGACTCAAGGACTAGGTTAGACATGGTCATGTTTATGCTTCAGAAGAAAAACAAGGTTTGACTGCGTCAAGGAGTGTTTTAGCTGGCCTCTCTAATGTGGCGGTTGGAGTAGAAAATCTTTTCTGTTATATGGGACTCACCTCTTGGTATATGGGACTCTTATTTTTTGTGCAAACACCAGACAGAATTCAGGAGTCCTGAGTCTTGCTAGGTGTGCTGAACCCTGAAATGCAATAGGAATAAACATTTTATTTTTTTTCTGCCTTACACAGAGAAGCAATTCCTGATCTTTGACTGTGGTTCCTGTTCAGGGATCTGTTGCCTCCAATTTTGATTTCATTATACATCAAAATAAAAGCCCAAACAGAGCCAAGTACACATTTTCTAAGGCAGCAAATCCTCTCAGAATCCAGATAAAAACTTTAACTGGGAGGAAATAAACTTGGATTTAAGTTTCTCTTGGAACACAAATGAAAGGAGAATGTAAATTTTCAAAGTCTTCTTTCTGTGAATGAAAAGTAACATCTTGCTTTAGAAATGGGTTGTTTTAAAAGTCAACATTACTATTCAAGTAATGATTTCTTCTGGGCAACTTAAACTGACAGTGTTATAGTGAGTGCCGAAAAGGATAACTCATCCTATCAATGCCTTTTGGAGCATTTCCTTACTGGAAACGGGACAATTAAGTAAGGATAGGCAGTTAATTGCTTACAAAAAAAAGTGGTCTGGTCACCCAAAACCTGTTCATCATACTCAGTTCAAATTTACACCTAGTTATAGTTGGAACACTAATTGGCTCTGAGTCAACAAAACCTGAAGTGTAGTGTGCTACCAAACTGCAGAAATGTGGGAGGTCTCTCAGAGGTTCAGCTTCCTCCCGTACCTGCAAGGTGTTGGCCTGTTAATTTTTTGCTGTCTTGGATGTCCCCTGATGGAAATGCTAAATATTTGTGGTAATCGTTTTTCTCTAATGGAACTGTTTTATTTTGTGTCACAAATATAAATACTCATTGGGGAAGAACATGGAGCAATTTGTAGCCCTGAAATACTCAAAGAAGAGCTTCTTAAACAATTTGTAGCCCACCCTGAAAAAAGGTTCCAGTTCAAATAAATCTGCATCATCAGAAGGAGGGGCTTAAATCAACCCATCTCAGGGCACCCAAGTACCATGGTGCATTTAGCTTGCTCTGCTTTGAAGTAAAATCTCTGCATTGAAAGTCGTATTTTCAGTTCTTTGTTCTATGAAGTAACATGTACATGCTCTTTCCTGTCATTAAGCCCTGGATAGTTGTTATTCTGCAACATCCTATTGATAATGTGACTTTATACAGCTGTTTTCTTCAACTTCTCTTGTTTTGATCACCTCACTTTTTTCATCCTTTTTTTTTTTTTTTTTGTTTTTCTTTCATCCTTTTCCCTACTGATCTTTCTTCTCAGTAGAAATTCCAGTCTCATCATTTTTTGGATCCTTTTTTCATCTAGAGAGTTCTTCCTCAGGGAGTGGTCATTGTTTCGGAGCCAAACTCTTTACCGAGGTGCATTTTGTATTTTCTAAAAAGGAGGTTTGTAGGAAGACTGAGGGATTGAGCACTGTCTCCTTAAACTGAAAAGCTTCGCCAAAAAGAAAGTGCGTGTCTGTGTGAAGTAAATCGCACACAGTTGTATAATAGCAAGCTGTATTCTCATTTCTCCTGACAGTATAAAAAAAATGAAGTTAGAATAGTTTCCATCTGCCGTCAGATGATACAGTTACAGATTTACAATATAGATGACGTGGTGGCAATGTATTAGTTGGTGTCTTGGCTATTGGGATAATACAGCCTGGCATAACTATCAAACCTGATGTGCTTCTATCCACAGGTCAGTTGATTACTCTCTATCCTAATGTACCCTTACCTGAATTTTCGCTTTGTTTTCTCCCAGCTTTCCTTCCTTCCTAGGTTTTAAAAAATAGTCTGATTGTCACAGCTGAGCCACAAAAATTAGCTGGAATGACTATTCCTTCTAGCACCACCGCATTGCCTAGTGTCTGTACAGAAAACCAGACTGTAAAATCAACCATTTTAACAGCTTTCAGGGTATATCCGACGTGATTAGAATAATCCCACTTTGGTAAATTAGTTTTTGTCCTACTAATTCTTTTTCAGAAATAATTCTGATTTTGGGAGTTTGGTGGAGAATCTACTCCTGCACCTGCAAACGAGTGCTCAGTAGTATTGAGTTTTATTTTCAGTTCCTTGTTGGTCACGTTGCTCTACAGGTATCACTTCTTTAATTGTAAGTGGTTTGGAGCATTTTTTTTTGTTTATTTCATTTTTAAAAGGCAGAAAAAGAAAAATGTCTTCTCTTCAAGTAAATTCAGCCAAAGACCATGGCAGATACTTCTTGTGGGCACTGGTTTATGAGGGGGTGTTTTTGTTTTTTCATTTGCTGCTGCTCTATCATGTTTGCCACCATCTTATGATGCCCCTCTCCTGGCAAGTATACACAGAGGACATTTATTTGTGATGGCTGGGATGTCCAGCAATGCATTAGCCACAGAAACTGCTTTAAAATTGTTGAACTGGAACATAACTGCTCTTGAAGGAGACTCTTGCATTCATACTCCATAGCTGCGCTCTTCTGGGATGTTGTAACTAGTGTTACCCAGGAACAACCTAAAAAACCCAAGAGAACTTACTGAAGGGCCCTATCTTCTGAAATGTCCATATGTGAATTTCTGTTAGGAGATGTTAAGAGCCAGAAATATCTTTTTTGTTTGTTTGGGGTTTTTTTAAATCATGTAGTCTTTACATTAGTATCTGAGAAAAATTCAGTGCTGCTAGATTCTCAGTGTATTTCTTTTTGTTGAATATATAATCGCTGGCATTTGTCCTGTGTACATACTAAGCAAATACTTGGCTAGGTTTTATGCGTTCCTGGAAAGACAACAGCAGGTTTTAAGTAGAAACAAAAATGTCAGTTTAAATGCATACGTGACCCAGTTTACATCTTTATTTCTTCTCTAGCCCACGGTCTAGTCAGATAAAAGTCCAGAGCTTCCCATAGTAAGACCTGGGAGCCTGTGGCCCGCAAAGCGTTCCTGCACTGTTTGCAAAGGTTGTTTGCAGAATTAGTAGCTCCCTGGGGCTCCTTGTCCTCCCTTCCATCTGTCCTGCAACTGGGGCACGTCCCAGCTGAAGTGTTAAAAGCCCAAAATGCATCCAGTGTCTTCTGGCATTTTGCTCGGTTACGTTTTCTGCCCATGACAACTATTAAAGAATTTACTTCTGCGCGATTGCAGGCAGTGACAGCAGTCTGGGTCTTGTTAGATTGATGCAGATGCCTCCGAGATACATTTTATTTCCCATTTAGTTTCATTTCTGAATTGCATATCTTTTTTTAATTAACAGTTCTGTTGAACACAAGATACTTGTTTGGGAAAGAGAACTTGCTTTGATGAAACAACAAAATTGTCATAAACAGTGTAGTTTCATGTTGACATGGAAGCAGATTGAGTATCTCTGTGCAATTGATCAAAACAGCCGTATAACTACCTACAAATGAATTTTTGACTGAAGGTTTTCAGCACTCATTTGCTCTTGAAACTTGCCTCCTGCTGTGGCTGTCCCTGCAGTGAAGAACGCGTGGAATGCAGGCACCCTTTCTTAGGTCGGCCTGTAAGCAAATACTCACTGTAACCTGGAGTCGCTCCTTTGGGGGTGCTGGTTTCCGCCAGCAGCGCCAGGCTAGTATTTTTGGTTTTTTCTCCCTTTTAAAATGTGAGGTGTTAAGTACCACACTTGGTAAGGGGGAAACACAACTAGCATTTTACTGTAAGTTCAGTGTTTTCTGTTACATATGATGTTTCCCTACCTACAGTCAGATCTGTAACCTCCATTTATCTCTGCTGGGCTAGTGGTAGCTGCCAAACAAGAAAATGTCCCCTCCGCTCTAAATGTAGCGTTCACAGAAAAGGAACAAGGGAACTGATTTATTGGTGTGCATCAGCATTCCCCTAAGTGGCAGAAATGTGTTCCCCCATCACTTCTGCATTCCTTCATATACACGTTTCCCAGGCAGTTTAAAGTGGTACTTTTATACAAGGCTCAGTCACTACAAACTTCTTTCTGCACCCTTTCATTTTCATTAGTGCCAGAGGAAGACGTGTTTTTTTCTCTTTTTTCATACCTTTGAAGAAGACTCTTTGCTACTTCCTTTATTTCATCAAACCTTCATAATTTCATTCAGTTTGCACACCCTTGCCTTGAACGTATAGGCTTGTTGGGTTGTATTTGCCAAGTGTGGAGATTTCTGAATACAAAGTGTGTGTTGAGATGTCTTTTTTTCCTTTTTTTTCATATTTGCCCAACCACAGCCAAATTTTATGTATTGCTGAATGTTTTCAGTCCACATATCAAATAAAACAGTTCTGTAGTTGTGTAGGAAAGAGGATTTGGAAAATTAAAATGATTGTTGCTCCATTGTCATACACGTTTTGGTACAAACGGGTCTAAATAGTTACCCTAAGACTGTTTCCAGCTGTTTCAGCAGTCTGTTTTCAGCTACATCATATTTTTAGCTTAGCGAGCCAAATGCAGCTGACTTTTCCTTTCGGCCACATGCAATTGGGTACTAAAAAACCTGCCAAACTTAACCTAGATAAGTATGATTGCTGCATTATCCTCTGTAGTCTTTTATGCTTAGTTGTATTTGCTAGGAAATATCTGTACCTAAGGCTGCAAGTCTTAATTACTAAAGTCAAGCTTCTAAGGGCTTAGGCAGGAGGTTACGCTGTTTGTGTTACCGTAAATACAGATTTCTCAGCTTTTTCTTTCAAAGCCCAAGTGAAAGGGGAACCTAGATTAGTAATGTCCTTTTTTTATGCTGAACTTAGATCACAGTGAACTTAATTAAGTAATTAATTTTCAGGATCCCTTCCTCTCATTGCTCTTGTATTGATCTTGATTTAGGAAAATCCAGCTACTTTCTTGGGTAGCAGGGCTGGATTTTACTCATGCTGTAATACTGTACTGTCTTCCATTTTACTGTGTTGTGTTTATTAATCAGACCAAACATTAAATTAGGAAAATGACGATTCTGAACGACCTTTATTGTAGAATAACAATAATGGCAAATACCATCAGCAAAATACGCCATTTTGCTGAATATTGTTTGCACAGTATGCAAGAGCTCTAATGTTGCCAGCTTCGAGTCAAGAGTGCAGAGTCAAGTTGATAATCTCTGGTTGTAAGGGTTGTAACAAGAGTTGCAATTTAAATTAAAAATGTCTTTTATGCATAAACCATAGAGAACACAAAATCAAGGTGCTGTTTGTGCTCCTCTCTGGCACTGATCACTGAAATGAAAATACTGTCAAATGCTTTCTTAACATAAATGTTTCAAATATTTTTTTTTTAAGCAGAGAACAGATTCTTTTTTTTTTTTTTGTTTTGGGACTCAGCTCCTGATCTGTTACTGGAGCTGCTGCTTTCTTATAGTCCTGTTCTCTTCAAAATATATGTGATCACTGAACAGAGCTTATTCTAATTAAAATATGAATGTCTTCCTTCTGATTTGAATGGAAGAGTTTTACGCCTCTCAGCCTTTTAGAATTTTGTATGAAGGATTTATGTGTTTATAACTATGTAACTTACTACTTTGCCCAACTGAACAAGGACATAATTAAGGTTGAATAGGCTGGAGAAAATAGTGAGGACATAAATGGATGAATAGTTATTACATAATAGGAATCTGATGGGGTAACTTATTTCTGTGTTTTTAGTTTTTTAAATTTTTAAGTCTGTCTCTAAGGGCTGAGTCCAGAGAGTACTTGTGTGCAAACTGGGGTTTGAAATCTTACCAGTCTTTCAAGTGTAACCATTTCTTCACAAACTGTGTAAATGGAACTTCTTTTATTTTTTCATATTTTTCTAATCTTAGCTCTTTTTTTTTTTTTCTGGGATGGAGGAATGGGGGTTGGAACTAGATGATCTTTAAGGCCCTTTCCAACCCAAACCAGTCTATGATTCTATGATTTACAGTCTGTTTTCATTCTGTTGCAGGTTGTTAAAAATGAATTTTTAATCTAAAGTCTCTTTTCTGCTGAAAATTGTTAAGGTTGAAATGTTCTTGACTGGCCCTACCAGCCCCACTGACCTATTTTCATGATCCATGTGGGTTCCTCTGTTCCATGAAAAAATGCTGGTTCATCACAGAACAGCTTTATAGGTTAAATGAGAGGATTTTCTGTTTCTCATGTGGAACAGTGGAGCAAGTTGCCTTCCTTGGGGGGGAGACCCTGGGGATGCAGATGTCCTCAAGAAGCATCTGGGCGGCAGGTGGGACCGAAGGGGCAGTGGGTGGTAGTTCATTGCTCTTCCTGGCTGCCGTGTGCCTGTTCCGCGTTCATCTGTGTTGGAAATGGGCACGGATGGCAAGTACTGGAGCCTCCAGCATTCCCAACAAGCTCTCCAGAGGTGAGAAGCGCTGGCAACATGGATGTGTGGGAGGTAGGTGGAAGGACTGTGCCTCTCTGGGTGGAGAATGAAGCTAAACGTGAAGCGAGAGGGAACAAAATCATGAAGAGCTTTGTTTAAGCAGGGAGCAAGGAGGGAGAAACAGTCCCCAAATAGAAATGCACAGAAAATGAAGAGATGGAGAAAACAGTATCTAGAAAATGAAACGGTTTAGGGAAAATGAGGGACGGGAACTTGAAAATACAGATGTTGTGGTTGTATGACACAAAACAGAAAATAGGTATTTAAAAAAAAATTGGTTTACAGCTTTTATATAGAACTTGTTGAATTTCATGAATAGGGTGTTAAAAACTGACATCATAAAAGACACCTTTAATAGCGTCTTGCTTGTTTGATTCGAAAGTGACCCATCAAATATGTCAGCACGGCAATGTCCTAAATGAAGTCACACCTGCGAGTTCATAGTGCAAAAGCATTAATTGCTTCAGGTCTGGCTATATCTCTTCAATGATTTGGAAAGTACTTAGATAATTTTCCATGCAATTGAAGTATGACTGATGTTCTGTGTGATTAGCGTATCAAACATACCCGTAACCAGTGTTTGTGACGTCAGGTGTGTGTATCGCTCGCTGTGATGCAGGAAACTTTGCTGCTGAGCAGGTTCCCAAAACTAACTCTGAGAAGAGAGGTTATTCTGGCGCTGGCGATGCTTTCTACAGTCTTTCTACAAACCTGACACCAAAATTAATATCAGGAGTCTAAAATCTTCTTTTGCATTGCTGTCACCTTCTGAAGAGACATTAGTAACAATTATTGAAACAGATCCCTGGATAAATAGATACTTCACAACCACCTTACTAGAATCCTTTATTAAATTTAAATTCCTGGCTACAGCTTTAAAATATTTTTTTTATTGTTGCAACTTTCTGCAGACATAGTAGTGAGAATTAATAAGTCAGTTCTCTTGAAAAACAGTTATTACACAATCACCTTACTAACATGTTGTCAGGAATGTAAATAAATGAAGGAGTGCAAAGAATGGTATTGCGGGATATCCAAGTACAAGTGAACAAGAAGAGAAGTTTTGTAAGACAGAGGTAAACAGAAACCAGCTTACACACAGAACTCTTCTGAGGTCTGCCTTTGGCAACAGAAGCAGGACAAGTATCTCAAAAAACTCTCAAAATAGCGTCAGAGTGGAAGGGTGAAAATGCCGGCTTCCCAGATTACCAAAGGAACCGAAGCCTTAGGTAGTTTGGGGAACTGAAGAATAATTCATTCTGTTGGCTTAGCTTTTGCAGATCCTTTGCTTCCCGATAAAATGAATTGGCTGGTCTTTTGTTAAACCTGATCTGGGAGCTAAGCACTCTGAAGCAGAGTAAACTGACGTAAATCTGCCATGCAACCAGCCTCTCCCTTGATCTAACAGTGGTGTAGCATCCACTTGAAAAATACCAAACATATCAGCCAGGCTCTACAGAGGAACCTTATCAGTTTTTTGTCCCAATTTAAGTCCCTGGATGGTCCCCACCCAGTTGCAGAAGTGGCGGTAGTGGTGGTGGTGAGGGGAAGCAGAACAGAAGCAAGAGACTGGATTTTGGCTGTCTGGATGCAGGTCAGCCTGGATGTAGGCTGGGTTTGCTTGGGGCTGCACCCTTTGTGTGAGCTGAGAAACAGAGGCCCCTTTCTCCCTTTGGGAATGGTGGCCAAAATAAGAGGAGTGACCAAACTCTGGGTGCCCTTTTGATCGTGGGATGAAAGGTGTGTTAGGGTTTTGACATCAGGTGAGGTCAACCTCCTTTGGTAGACAGTATCTAGTTTTGCTTTGGCTAGAAAGGTACAAAATGGCCCTTGACCCAGGAAGCCCACCCTTTCAGGACACTGCTTACGACAGTGTTCAGTGCAGATGAGGAGGAGTAAATTTTTTTTTAACCCACCAGCTCTATCTTGTCTGAGGTGATACCCAGGGTAAAGTGATAGACGTATACAACCAAGAAGGAAGACAGCTGTAAGGAATGGAAATGAAATGAAGTACTTGACATGGAAATATTTCAGGAAATGTAGTTTTATATGCTGCTGTTTTCCTCTTAATGAATTTTAAAAAATAGCATGCACCCAGCAGCTCTCGGGAGATTATGGCAGTTTTCTTCAATACTGAGAAACAAGAGGACAAGTGGCTGTCACTGGGTGAGAGGTGCAGCATGTTCTCTTAACAGGTTGGTCTAAAGGATCCCGAGGGCCCATCTTTGTTCCACCCTAATATTGGCATCCTCCCCTTCTGCTGTGCCTGATGCGCTAGAGACCTACTTCCCCTAGGTTGGACCGGGCTATGATAATCTTACGTTTTCTCTTGTTCTCCTCTTCCTACATCAAATAAGTCAAGTAAAGAGGCTACTTGGCTGGTTACCATGATTGTTGTTTTTCACTGCGTGGGGTAATGAAGCTGCTGAGGATTTGTGTTGTCTGCTAGGGAGGCAGGAGGCAGAGTGGCATGGCCAGATAGGATGGCATGGCCTCTTCTCAGAGTGTAGCATTACAGTCTGGTGTTTGTTTTAAAATATTAATCTGGCTTCAGATTGGAAAACCTGTTGGTTTGGGTTTTTTGGTGGTTTGGGTTTTTTGTTTGTTTTTTGGGGGTTTTTTTGTTTGTTTTTAATCTTGTGATGTCCTGTTAGTGCTATCAGACCTTTTGTAACTGCCAAAAATAGGGCAGAAAAGTGGTCCCGGAAGCTTTCCGTGCAGATAATCCACCTTGAAGTGTAAACATGCCAAGTAAAGAGCTATGATTTTTGAATTGAAAGCCTTATCACTAACTTTGTGGGAGTAACTAGTGCATGAAAATGCTATCATTTACCGGAATACATGTGATATGGATACTGGATATACTTAAATCTATTTTACTCGTACCTTATGGCCTTTCCACAGTGCTATCGCAGAGATTTGCTGTACTTTGCTCACCCAGGTGTGAACGCTGCTCAGTAACGAGGTGACCTGTGCGAGGCTCATCCTGCTCCCTCCAGCTCTTTCTGCTCTTGCGCAGGGTGTGAAGATTTGTTTTCAAAGACCGATGGCACACAGCTTACTCCAGCTCTGGGTTGTGCACCTGGAAATATGACATTTTTTTTTTTCTTTGCTGCTCAGTCCCGGGGTACTTGCTTTCATTCTGGAAACAGAGACCCCCTTGTATTTGGGTTCACCTTCAGAGCTAACGTCATGATGCCATCTCTAACAGCGAGAACTGATCTGTGGTCTCCCAGGAAGGCAGCCATTCCAGAATAGCCTAATATTACAAGTCACCTGCTGATACACATAAAACCATAAAGTATCTGTTAATATTGCCCTCTTTTAGGGTAGTGGCACTAGAGAAGGCTGAAGCATGCAGCGTCTATCTTTTTTTTTTTTTTCATTGCCCTGTGGGGAGAAAAAAGTGAGGTTTTTTTATGAATTGTTACAAGTCCTCAAAAGTCAAATAACTTTTGTCTAGCAATTGTGCTTACATAAGCATTATTTCCTTCTAACAGGCCAAAGATGTTCTGCAACAGCAGGATTTTTATGAATATTTCATGAGTAGCTTAAGTTAGAATTTGTAGGATTAAAAAGAGGAAACTGGGTCAAACGCACATGGTGTAAGCATCTAACTTCTTTAATGCTAAATTCATATATGTTGTATTTTGAAAGCTGAAGAAGTGGGTTTTGGGGGTTAGTTGGTGTTTAGTTTTTTAATTTGACCATCTTACAACAAAATTATTTTTCCCCTTGGAATTTTGTGGGCCAAATCCTAGGAGACTTCTGGGGTTTCACAGCGTGTGCAGCCACTTCAGGAGACGCTTTTCCTAGCGCCTTTCTGCATAAAGACTATCCTGCTGCTTTTTGAGGTATGTCACTGGGTTTGAAGAATTGGGGAGCCAGGACAGTAAGTGTTGTATCCTCTAGAGTTGAAGTTGAGGCCAGTTCTCAATGGATGCAGCTCTTGCAGTAAAGCTTTTCAGGGCCTGCTGGAGTGTAAGCCAGCACATATAAAAATGATGAACCCTGGAGGGGGCTACGTACATTTGGAAGGGCCAAGGGAGCCTGCAGCACCGCTAACCCCGGCCCCGTGTGCCCCTTGCGAGGGACCTCCGTACTCGTGGCAGCAGCGCGCTCCGTAGCTTCGTGTTGGGCTGCCAGGGGCACGTTGGGAAGCGTGCGTGGTTTGTGCTCCCCTGTGACGTTAGAGCTGTTTGGAGAGCAGGGATGATGCCCTCGCAGTGATAGTCACCGGGATGGTGGGAGAGGGAAGGTACATGCAGGTGTTTTCTATGGAGCGTCGCAGCACAGCTCCCATGAGGTTTCCTGAAGATAAACGTTAACCTAAAGATAAGCTGATGGACCTACAGAGCACCACCGGTCTTTGAGTTAGATGGTGTTTTCAAATATTGTTATTAGCTGTAATTGCCAAGGCCAATGCCAGTGCTCAGGTAAATGAAATAATAACCTGAAGTTCAGACTCAAGGAAAGGAAGGTTTCTTACTCCACTGTTCCTTTCTAAAGATTATTTAGCAGAAGAGATGGAGAACGTAGTGACGACATCATGATGGTATTGCAGTCGCCTTATGAACAGAACTAGTTAAATGCAAGAGAGGATCCTAGTGACCATGTTTTTTCAAATATGAGTGTGTTAGTGGCTCCATTGCTTCACCTAAGTTTTAATTGTTCTGCTTCTCTCCTTAGCATTGTGTGCAGTGATATTAGGCTTCATTTTGATTCCAGAGATGATGATACAGAAGATGTAAAAAACCACAATATATTATAAGCCTCTCTGGAGCTGTATGTAGTCAATATGACTGTTCTCAGTGTTTTCACTCACATTTTTACTCTCGTATCACTGATGTCCTTAATGATTAATGTCTTTTGTCTTTGTATTTTCAGCCATGTAGCTGGTTTTAGACTTGGTGTACAAAAAAAATTTAAATGGCTAAGCTATAACAGGTCTTTGTGGCTTTCTGAAATATGCACGGAAATAAAAAGTAATTGCTTGCATAGCATTATTGTGGTAAAAGGCATTTCTAAATGTAATATTGTTGGGGTTTTTTTGCTATACAAATAACCACCAGTGCAAGATGGACTGTCTGATATCTTTGCCAGTGGATGTGCTGAGCACTCTGAGTGACAGGAGCTTGGCGAGGGTAACCCACCTAAGGGCTCCCACCGGCCCTGGTTGGTGTCTCTGTGCGAGCCTGGTCCTCCTGTCTGCAGCTGCCTTTGGAAGCCCTCATCTGTCCTCCAGTTTTTTCCCATGATGGGTTTTAGGTATTTTAAGGAAACTGAGAAATACAGTGGCTGTACTTATGTGATTGTTACCCTCCCTTTATGCTGGCTGAAACTAAAAGCTGACATTGTGTTATGTTATAGCAGCCTGAACTGACCATGAGGGTTTGGCTTCCTCCCGTTATTTCTCCTTCTCCCTTTGAAATACCTCCAATGAGTAATAACATGCAAATACAAAACATAAAGCCAAAGAAATGGATTTCTTTTTTTGTTTGTTTAGGCTTCTGTCCTATTAATTCTGTGGCAGATACTTTCTTTTTAAGGCTGCACTCCATCACATGGAGTGTTTTATCTGGAGTGAACGCTAGTGTCTACATTGGATGCTAAAGCATTACTTTTAAAAAAAGGCAATAATGTTAATGACAAAGAGCAAAGTCCCAAGGACAAGTAGACCTTGTTTCTGGGGTTCTTTAACTAGAATTGGATTGCTGTTGCTACATCTTTTGTGGCTGACTGGCTTCCATCTCTGCTTTTTATCATAACATTGTGGGTTTTTCCAGCAATTAAATTACTGCTCATTCACTGCTCATGAAGTTGTTTCAAACAGGGTTTGCTCAATAAAGATCAAGTTTGGTTTCTGTTATTAAAATGTTGAATACTGCCTCTTCACTAAGAATTATCATGGAAATTAATGTTGGTTTTATTTGGAATTCATGTGCTTTTGTTTTTTGTTTTGTTTTTCTTTTCCCACTGTTCAGCTGTGAGGTCTGGCTGGCTGCCCCCACCACCGCCTGCACTGCCCCCTCGACCATCCGCATCTCAGGTATGGACAAAGGTTTAGCACTTTGCGTACTTTTCGCTTATTTATGTTACTGTTGCAGTGGTTCATACAAGTTGGCTTGGACACGGCAGTTGTTCTTGCTTCCAAGTTAATGCAAATCTGCAGTTTGCACTGCAGTTCCATACATGTCCTCCTTCATTGGTCTGTCTAGCCGGTGTGTCGCAACGTCAAATTACAGACTAATTAAATCTCTTTGTAGTGGAGCTGACGTGCGCCCAGTAGACAAAACTGTAAATTAAAGGCTAGTAAGTGTAGTCTACTAATAAGAGTTTCATGCCTGAAAGGCATGGGCTTGGTACCTGCTATTTACTTCTCAAGCTTCAAATGCTCAGAGGGCATCCGCAAAGGGAGCCATGGCATGAAAGGGTGTATTTCACCCATGGGTTTGAAAAAATAATGCTGAAAGGAAGCAAATGCCATGTCAGTTGTGTTATTAAGTTTCACACCATTAGTGGCATGCTTTTCTTTTGCTGTCTGGATGGATTTTTGTTTGTTTGTTTTTAGAGCATCACCCAGCTACAGCACAATGCAAATTGACTAAACCGTGTGTATCTGCATTCAGATACTTCTTTCTGTTTTAGGAAATGATGGAGGCTCAGTGTCTTGCTCTTTTTACGTTGTTGGCTCTGTTAAGTCTAAGGCAGCAGCATGTTTCATACATTGCTCCTGTAGGTGAGGTGTATAATAGAAAACAAGTCCACAGGGGAGCTAACAGCCCATAACATATAAAAACTTGGTGAGGCACCTTCCTCGGGCCGGAAACAGTCCTCACTTGAGTTTGGGATCTGCTCTTAACGGTCTGCTGCTGAACACCTCCCGCTGCAGAGCGCTTAGGATTGAAATGAGAAAAGGCTTGTTGCCGCCCCAGCTCCACCCGCAGCTCGTTGCTCCCAGCCCTTTTTAGCTTCTCAGTGCAGCTGGTTTCTGCCTTGAGGATTGTAGAGCGTTCTGGTGTGAGCTTGCGTGCCTTCCCCGAGTCACTGTGGCGTTAGCCACGCTGCTGACGCCACACGCTCCTTAGTGCGCCCATCGTGTTCCCGCTTTGCCTAACGCTGGCCGGAGCGCAGTGTTTCCCGCTGGCTTCCCCATCCCGCAGCGCGAGACCCTGCCTTATGCCTGCAGCCGCTGCTGCCGCAACCCGCACCGGCCCTCCTGCCGCTGCTCGGACTTGCCGCAGCGTGCCAGCTCCGTGCACTGCAAGCCCTCTTGCTGCCGTCGGGAAAAGCAGTAAATATTACGAACCTTGTTCTTAGGGGTAAAAACCCCATTGTTTTCCAGCAAGGTTCTGCTAATTGTTTATTTTCTTGTCCTGCGATAAATTTGTGTTTCCTTAGCAGGGAGAGGTGTTAATTTATTTATGCATGTCCAGCAGCTTTCTTACCACATCACAAATGCTGAATCAACTGCTCATCCTACGCTGTGGGCTGTGCAGAAGATAGGAGCTTTCTAAAACAATAAACACAAGAAAATTCTTACGTGAAATTCTTGATCCAGTCCTCTCCAATACAAAAGTCTGTTTTCTGAAAGAAAAGTGGCTTCTGTGTCTACTCAGTAATGAATATATAGCTGATGCTTTGCTTACATGCATTGATTACATTTACTTAATTTATTTCTGATGATTTTTAAAGATATATATAATCAAATATCACAATATTCTTCTTCTGGCATCTAGCAAAAAGGTACATAAAAAAAATTCTTGAAAACTTAATAAACTCCACACTCATCATCTTCTGTTTATTTTTTCCCCAAGCGTGCCTTTCTGCGATAAAGGTAACAGACAGTAGGGAAGTGTGTGTGACGGGGTCATAATTCAGCTAGGCTGCCCCTTGCGAACAGCATGTAAGCAGTAGTAAGCATATGGATTACATTAGTCCAGTGAGGCCCTTGATGTAAAGAGCAGAAAGAAGTTGGAAGGAGGGGTCTGCTTTCAAAACTGAGGCAGGGGTCAAGAACTGAAGAAAAGCCATGATACTGAAAGGATGCATTCAGCTTTTTCCCGTTTCAGGATTTACCAAACTCCTCTCCTAAATTTCTTCTTTAACTTATTTTTCAGTGATGTTATTGAAAATCCTTCTTTATTGCTGTAACATTTTGCTATATGCCTGCAGTTAAGCACTGTGAATGACAAATGTAGCTTGGAAATGAAGCGAGGCCCACGTATTTCAGGTGGCTGTGCACCATGTAGGTATGCTCGTGGTGTGATTATTTTGGCTCAGGTTTGGAAATCAGTTGATGGAGGAGGAGAGGGAAATCATTTCTTCTGAGGACTATGGTTTTCTGTGGATGCTTGAGAAGCAGCCTGGACCATTTGGCTCTTTAGAATGTGATTAAAGGGCTCATGGGATGTAAAGGCCAAAGTGTGTAAGAGAGGGGTAAGTATTACATTTCAGCGGAGCTGAAGTCCTTCTGTGAGCTTAATCAATAGCAATGTAGAAATGGCAGCTTGACTTTGGTCCTGGGTTGCTGTTGTTTTTAGTAGAATTTGTCTCAACCTTTAGAAAAACATTATTTTTCCTGTCAGAACCTCCAAGGTAATCAAGCTCAGTAAGTTACTGAAGCATTGGTTATTCAGAGTGTGCCAAACATCTCTAGTCATATCACAAACTTATTAAATTATGTCCACATCCAACTCTGCCTCTGTAGCGCGGGCAGCTGAGTAACGAGGGAGGAGGGCTGCACCCCTGGGTGAGTGTAGCACAAGGCGAAACTTAGAGCTAACGCCGCTGTGGCCTCGGCCCCGGAGCCGAGTGGATCCACAGGCTTGCTGTGAGAGGCTGGAGTCATGGGATCCTGCGGGGGCTTGGCTGGTTTAGGGGCAAATAGTGGTGGGGCTGGCTTCCCTGCTCTGGGTTGCCGCTGCCAGCCCACGCTGTTCCGCACCTCGGCTGGGTCGGCGCTTTTACAGGTGTGGCTGCATCTCTTCCTGCCTCTACGATGGGTTTTAGGGTTGGGATTAACTTTGCGTTTCTTTCTTCTTGATGGCCTCTGAAAGGCTACGGTAGCTCCATCTCCTCGGGATTTTTCTCCATTGCCAAAGTCAGTGTTGTATCGACTTTGTATCAGTCCGTGAACTGTAGCCAAGTTTTCCTCAGAGCTTTCACCAGACATTTCTGTGATGCAGTGGTGCTTTCATCTGAGGTCCCTATGGTGACTGTAAACAATTTTAATAAATAAAGGTGGACAAAAAGCAAGTTTACATAAAGTGGATACACCATTATCTCCAATTTATTCCAACCCATATCTCTGCAGTCCAAGCCATTTTGAATTGATGCTTCCAGTAAGACAATGGGAAATGCAGTATGAAATGCTTTATTAGAATCCTCAATTCATGTTGCTTTCCTGTTAAAAAAGGAAAGTAATGCAAGTTTTGCCTAAAATCTATAAAGGGCCCTTGGAAAGATTATGCATGGAAACGGGTTTATACAGAGACTAGAGTTTTGTTTTGGATAATATGTTATTTTGAAGTGTGTTCATTTTACTGCTGTGTATATACCTGTGTGTAACTTCACTGACACCTTCTGTAAGCCCTAGTAGCAGATCTGACACCCGGCAAGTCTGCAGTAGCTGCTTGGATTTAGGGATAATTTTATCTGTATCAGTTTCTTGATTTCTTTGGACCGTAAATATTTAAGATGCTGCAAGCTATTATACAGACTTAGGAGACTGGCAATGCCTTACCTCTTGCTCATTTCCCATGACATGCTATAGTTAGGGCTTTTCCACTTTTTTTTTTTTTTTTTTTTTTAATGGGAGGTTAAGGGGTGTTTTTTATGTTTTTGGGGTTTTTTTGCGTCATCCCCATCATCGGCCCACCAACCCAAGTGATGCTATAATGAACAGATAACCTGTAGCTTGTTGAAATACCTACCGTGGGTTTTTTCTGGGCTTGTAGAGGACTGGATTCAGTGGCTCAGGTAATTTTTCCTGATCCGAACTTAAGTTCCTAACTTAACAGTAGACTTAAGTCATCAAGGAGAAATGACATAAAGTTGGCCGCAAACCTTTTGTGCAGACCCAGGGCTGTACGTAGAAAATTTGTGTAACTTGGAGGCGGTAAGAATCATGATAGGAAGGCAATAGCTTCTAGCTGATTTACAGTGGCACAGATTTCAGGCAGGAAATAACTTTAGAAGCTCATGAATAACACTCCACTGGAACCAAACGTGTATGCACATCTCATATAAGCCTCTGTTGGTTTTTTTTTAACAGAAAACAAAATAATAGTTTATTACTGCTGGCTTTTAAGCCTACAGAAGTCATTTACCACAGCTGCTTACTGTGGGAGATTTAGTAGCATATTTATGCTAATAGGAATTACGGATGAACGCTGAAGAGCAAATACAACTTTAGGATTTTGTCCAACATCAGCTCACTATCTGCAGCATTGCCCAATTAGATCAACATTCCTTTATTTAAATTACTCTGTTTTGGTACTTTCCTGTCCACTAATGAAGGCGTTATCTTCAGTCCCGCCTGTGCTATGTAAGGGGATTTGGGACTGGAAGAACACCCTGTATATCTTGGCTGAAAAACCTGATGTTCCTGGTCTCTTTTCCCAGAGTCTAAATTTTAAGCCTGTTGGTTTTGTAAATCCACACTGATTTGTGCTGGACTTTTGTTTCTGGAGACCTTGGGACCTGGTTTTCCCACTGCTTCCATGCTGGCCGTTTTGACAGGCGCTGAAAAAATCATGGATAAAGGCAAAGTGTTCAAGTGAAGTGGAGTAGGTAGGCAGCTGTTATGGTTATCAAATGGAAGTATCCTGAGTACAGTGTGGCTCTGGAGATTAAAATCTCGCTGTGTTGTATGAGCTCAGAATTAGGCTGTTGGTTTAGTGGCCATCGTTTCCATAAGATGTTATTGATTTGGTGAAATCCTGGAAACAAAGTACTGTGAGGGATGATAGGTAGGTCACCCTGCCCAGTCACAGGCACCTGGTGGTATTGGAAAGCGAAGATATTACTCTTTTTAACATATTGAATGTTCTGTTCTCCAAATGTTACTCGATACTTCATAATTTCTTGAAGCATTTTGGCTGTTCAGCATCCAGAATTGCAAATGAAAACTGGGACCCAGTTCAAAGTTGTCTCTACTAACAAACCTCCGTGTTCTGCTGACTCCTCACAGCCTCCTGAGCTCCGTGGTGGGAGCTAGTCCACCCCCCGCCTCCCCCCCCATCTTGGGTAAAGCCAAGATACATGGAGAATGAGGTAGGGTTTGCTTATCTCTGTTACAGAGTTGTTTGGAAAAATGTTCAGCCAGCTGAGACACCTTCTTACTCTGTAAAATTATGTGAGGAATTTCAAGTGCTGGCAGGACACCTGGAGCTTTATGGGAAGGAAAGTTTTTGTTAGATACCAAAAAAAAGTGAAGATTTTACTTTTGGCAGCATGTTACTTGTATATATGGTGGTATTCTCCCAGACAATCATTTTATACTAAACCAAAGGAATACCATTTTTAGCTTGCATTTACAACCACTGAGCGAGTAGATGGTGGGATTTTTTGATCGTCTCCCCTGTTTTGGCTGCAGAATAACATATGTTGTATAATCAGTGTGATAGGTACTGAAGAAACCCATAACTGTAATAAAACTGGAAGTCTTCTATAACGTGAAAGATTTTGCCATCTGCCACTTTAATACAAGTGGATTATCTTCATCTCATGAAAATTATATATTAAATCTAAAATGGCCAGACAAAATAAATTATGGTTTAAGAAGTGGTGGAAAGTAGCACAGTTAAAATTGAATTTGGTGAGTAGTTGATGGATGCTATAAAATCCCTTCTAAAGAGGTTTCTGGGAGAGTGGAAGAAGGGCAAGTGTCTTAATTAAAATGTGTTGTAATAATTTTTGAATTTGGCTTCACATTTATCATAAAAACAACAGCAAGAAAAGCTGAGAATCCAATGCCTCTGCCTCTAGTGGAATGTACATACCCCGTTCTAGCTTACGTTAATCTAGTTTTGTGGAAGTGGAGTATTAGAACAGATTGTTAATGCTTCCATCTGGGTCCTATTCTTTCCTTGCGAATGGGCTGAACATTGCAGCAATTTGTTTGTATTTACTGCCTTTTCCCTCAACCTTATCACCATCCCTCAGATAGCTCAGGGAAAGGAAAAGCTTATCAAAACTTTAGGGCAGCACAGCGCTGAGAAAGCAGGCAGCACACTAAGACCCTGGCAGCTTGTTGCATTTGCATCCCTATGGGTTTTCTTTCTGTCTTATCATTTTCAGTTTCTGTAACAAGCAATAAAAAGAATTGATGATTCAGTGTGGGATGCACAAGACTCACAGAAACTGGAATTGAGACATCTTGACTTCTTAGAAATTGGCATTAAGCACAAAAAATAGCGATGTTTAGAAAGGAGCAAAATACCTCTTAAATGAACTTACGTAGAGATGATAGAAGATTGCAATGGGCACATACTGAGCATTAAGCATATTTAGTATCCTGCTTTTTCTAACGGATAAGCTGTTCTCAATACTGTTTTGCAAAGCTAAGCAGTGGCACTGTATAGGTAATGATTATGGGCTATTCCATTGAATGCGCAGAGATAATTTCATTTCTGTGAGTAGTACCAGTGACTACAATGGGACTATTTCCATGTGTAAAGTTAGCCTGGAGCATAAGTGTGGGCAAGATTGAATTATAGGAAAGATTGAATATATATTTCACCTCTTGCAAAAAGGCTCTTAGGTAAAAGAAATATGAAAGCTCTGTGTAGACCTTCTGTTATGGAAGATCAGTTATGGATTGTCTTGAAAAGTGGGTGTGAAAACTACTTATAATTCCGCATTGCAAAGCAAAAGAACTGGAAATGTAAGCGAAGAACCAGTTGTAAGGTAATGCATTCTTTTACAGTTATGAAAATCTTTCATCTGAGGCTTTTGAAGCACTTAGTGCTTAAGTGAGCGTTACATATTCTTTTAGAAAGGTACTGTTACGTATCATCACTTGGAGCAGTGAGGAGATTATGAATGGCTGGTCAAGGATCGTGCGATGAAATAATGAGCATTTGCAATTCCCAGTGCTGTCCCTAATGATGAGGAATAGTCTGTCCTAATGCTCAGTATGGGCTGTAGGCCACAGGTTGGTCTCTGGCCGTGGTCGTTCTACAGAAACTTTGTTGGCCAGTTTTATCTTCTACCCGGAAGAGTGAGGAGGGTATGGATATTCCTAGAAAATACAAGACTGCATTGAGGAAAAAGGAGATACCACCTACTAATAACTAGACTTTGGTCTTTGCAAAGAAAAGCTCTTCTGGAGACGTGGAATAGGACATTGTGTTGCTCTTTTCTGTGATCACTTAGACTTCACAAAATCAAGATAGTCTTAGGTTTGATCTGCAAATTCTCTTTTGCACTGCTGGTAGTGCACCTGAGCAGGATTTTCTTGGCCTGTCTACTGCAACACTGGCTGTGGACCCAGCCATACCAGCACAGCAGCACTTCTTATGGCAGCAGCTCACTCCATTTTGTGGACATGAGACACTTACATTGAAGCGCTTTTACACTACTATAACAGAGTGTTCCTTTGGAAGACCGTACTGCATGGCGTATAGTTTCTCAGTTTTATAAACCAGTGGTGGAGAATTTTAAACCCTAATATAATGGTGAGAAGTTTCTAAGATGTGGGAAAATGTTGGAGGGAGGCAGTTTATTCCTGTGTTTCTGAACTCAAAAATGAGTTGTCCAAAGACCATCCTAAGCATGGTATAAAACCAGTGAAGAACTAAAGGGAGCCCACCTCAGCTGCTCGTGGTGGATCACCGTTTCGTTGCGCTCCAGTACGGGACCTTGGCCTGCAGTGCCCCGGAGCCAGTCTCGCTCTGCTCATGACCAGAGGCCACGTCCAAAGCAGTGAAGGGAAGGAAATCTGTGAAGAATCCCTCTGCCAAAAAGAAAAAGCGGGAGTTATTTTTCCTTTAAAATCTGCGTGGGGAGACCTCAGCTCGCAAAGCCTCTCAGGCCCGGCCTAGACGCCTTTGTTGGGTTAGCTGAATCAGCAAACCTTCTTGGCACGGGTGCATGTTGCAGTTAAACAAAAGATTTTTGCCTGGGTTATTCACCGTCGGTCCCGGAACAGCACCCGGGGCGGCAGCGGCAGCGGCAGCATGCCGATGTCTTTACGCCTGGCCGCTCGCGTG